>VZTL01002684.1:0-18921 GCA_013400535.1 Scopus umbretta | reverse complement strand
TGCTACCACAACCTTGCCATGCAGAGCCAGTACAGCTAGGATCCAAAGGTTCTTCTTTGATAAACTGCTCAAACTTACTGCCTTTGATAGAAACTAATTTTGCTGAAACTGTGAATGAGAATACAGCTGGAAGACTTTGGAATATAGGCGGCTTCAGACAGAAATGCTCATTAAAAAAAACAGCAAAGAAAAGGCAGAAGATGTGCTGAACATTAAATATGACTGCTCACTGAATGAAGCATTTGCTTTTGTTCTTTTGTCTTCTTTTTTTCTAAAAAGAATTATCAGTAATTTATTTTCTTTTCCTGTGAAGAGAAAGTCAGTCAAATCCATGTTTAAAAAGTTCTGACATGACAGAATCAGCTTCAAGTACAAAACCCCTGCGCTACACCTTTTAAAGTAACTCACAATACTTGGGGCAGTTGAGGGAAAGGGGAAATTGTGTTTTATTTTAATGGGCATTTACACTGCCCTTAGTAGATCTTTAAAAAAAAATCCAGATTAAAAAAGTAGTCTAGATAACTATAGAGTTAATTATACAGTTATATTGTATAATTATACAGTTATACTCAGCTGACATAAAATAACGTAATCTTCAGCTCACACCATATAAGAATATATATAAGAATGTGATCAGCTGTTCATAGCAAAACAAGTCCATCTCAGGAAAAAGAACTATCTGTTCCATTGGTCAGAAGAAATCTGAAAAAAAGAGTTGCTCCAAGCAGCAAATTTGTACCTTGTGTTATCCCTTCTTTGAGGTATAGTTTATGTAGGCTGAGTTGAAATATTACATTTAAAGCTTTTATGTTTCTTGCAGAAATTTTACACATACTTTGGAGATTCAATTTTTTTGCAGCACACAAGGCTTATACATTAGACACTTTGAAATTGAGAATATCAAGTTAAGGAATATTCAAGTTTGGAGAGTATATTTAAGAGAGCCTGTAGCGACAAAGACAGACAAAAGACTGCAAAATAGAGACAAGCAGTTTTTAGGCTCACATACAATCTGAGAAATGTAATTATTTTCAGTCATTCACATTCTTGATCTTCTTTGCTAGCACAGCCATGGGACAAAGTCCCAAGCTCGGCACCAGTTTGGAGACAAACAGTGGAGCCTGCTTTGGGATCTACTGGTACCTGAGGCTTGTACAACTTACATGCACATTATAGTTCCAGCTAAGAAATAATCATAGAATCATAGAATTAAGGTTGNCAGCCACTCTTCCCCAAGCTTTTAGGGTTGCTTGGGGTTGTTGTGACCAAAGTGCAGGACCCGGCACTTGGCCTTGTTAAACCTCATACAATTGGCCTCAGCCCATCGATCCAGCCTGTCCAGATCCCTCTGCAGAGCCTTCCTACGCTCCAGCAGATCGACACTCCCACCCAGCTTGGTGTCATCTGCAAACTTACTGAGGGTGCACTCAATCCCCTCATCCAGATCATTGATGAAGTCATTAAATAAGGCTGGCCCTGAAACTGAGCCCAGGGGAATACTGCTTGTGACCAGCCACCAACTGGATGTATCTCCATTCACCACCACTCTCTGGGTACGGCCATCCAGCCAGAATATGAAGTAGGAGTTTGATATAATGCTGATGTCTGCCATGCAGACACCTATCTCTAAAGTAATACAGTCATGTTGCCAGTGGAGAGAAATAAGTGCTAGCAGGGCATAATTAATCTCTTCCTAAAGCAGACATTTAAAATAGGTCAGATGAATCACTTAGAAGTGCCCGTTTCTCTCAACTATTGGATATTTATAAGAGGATTAGCCCAGCTGCAGATCTCTGCCACTAAAATAGGAGAAATACATCCCAGTTTCACACAGTACTGTATACCATAATCACACAGTTATAGGTACTTCTCTGAAGCCTACACAATCCAAGTTGGCATGTTACATACAATAAAACATAAAATGCTATCTGAAGACATCTCCAATATCATAAGCAGAGCATATATATAAAAGACTCTAGCTCCCTAGTTTAACTAATTGAAAAATAAATTTAAGGGATTCACTAGTTATCCAAAAAGAAAGGAGAGGCAAAGAATTTAGGTTATCTAATCAGAGAAGTAGGTCAACATATTCCCTGATTTAGCAGGAGAAAATAAACAACAAAAAGAGGAGCCAATCAGGATAGTTTAGTAAATTATGGAATTTAAGGAAAGACCAGCAAATTGTTGGAAAGTTACAACTCTCCCCAAGATGTATTAATCGTTGTAATTTCTCACATACTAACATAACACTGCCTCCTTTTTAGGATGCAAATCAAGAAAATTCATGCACAAACATGAAGTCTGAATAATTTAAAACAGTGTGATGACTAACCTTGCTTCTCTAGTTAATAAAAGGAAAGAAAGTTTTCACAAAATGCTATTCATTGCTATTATCAGTCCAATTCTGTCTTTCTGGGGGCAACAGAAGGTCAATTTAATGGCTTTGAAAGATACACCAGTAACAAATTCCCAAACCAAAATAGGCGTCATGCCTTTAGCAGTCAGTCAGCAGACAGAGAGCAGCTGGAAGATGATTTGGTGATTCAGACTCAGTTCCTATATAATGAGCTTTAGTTTTCTCTGAACTATCTGAAAATTGCCTGCAGAAGTGTTTTGAAAGGAATTAGAGAGGACAGATATTTGCAAGGTATCCACCTTACTCATCCATGAAGGGGCTTTTGTGAAGACATTCTGAGAGCTGGGTGAGGCGGTCAGCCATGGAGTTTAGCCTTAGAGTCAAAACAGAGGTTCAGCAATATGATGTAGAGTTCCAGAATAGGATGCTGAACAACTGTGAGTCCAAAGAAATCTGTGTTGTACTTCTAACTTTACTTACAAACTGTGACGGAATCAATTCTAACAAATACTGGGTTGGCCAGTAATATTCTCAGGCATATTCAATTTATTTATATGGACACAACCTATGTCTATATTTGCGTCAGTCCCTTAATTCTTCTGTACTTCTTTTTTTGTGTGTTGATGCCGTACTCAGAAACTGCAGTGATATTGCCTTACACATAAAGGCAAACCTGGACACATACTTTGGGTAAATCTAGTGATACCTCCACTGAAATAGTCTTGTAACTTATTTCATAACCTGTACTAATTATTTGAATGAATTAAAAACATAATTAGTAGAAGTGGCACATTTAGAACACTTCATTCTCAAATTGCATGCTTTCTTTGGAAAGGATTTCTTGAGAAAAAAGACTAGAAAAACAGTACTTTCTGTATTCTCTGCACCCACTAAGAAAAGAAAGAATAAAAATTCTGATCTGAGGGGCAAAAGAGAGGAGTCATAATTTTTATGCTCTTAGTCATTTGATTCACCTGAGCAATGATCTCTCTGCATGATTTTCTGCACTATATAACTCAGCTATGGAAAAGTATTAGTTCTTGCAGGATGTTTCCAAGCAAAATATCTGAATTAACTCCCTGTCTTCCTTCAGTGTTAATCTAAGCAGCACGGGGATGATGAGTTCTTAGGTATCTACCTGCTCATAGTATTTAGATTGCTGTGTTTCAAAGTAGAATATAATCCCCAATAAATTAAAAAATAATATTTCAGCAGATTTTTCAGAAGGTAAATTATAACTAACAACTTGCTACAGTCATACTCATTTAAAAGGAGTCAGCAGGTAAGAGTAGGTGCTGTGTTCTGCAGTTTGTGTTGTGTTAGACTGTTCCCATCTTCTGTGTACTTTTGTTCCGGAAGAAAACTCTGAGATGTAATATTTCTACTGCATGAAATGCATTTGTTGGGAAAATATATTGTGAATTTATACATGGGAGAAAGCAGTTGTTGTGGCTGTGACCAGCCAGCATACCTCCACAGTGGAGGAGATTTCAGAGGAGAAGGGCAAAAAACTCAACGAGCTAAGGGGAGAATGTACCGTAAAGAAAGCTAAACTTATCTCTACACCAGGGAGACTGGAGGGTAACATTGGTTTTAGACAAGACAGCTGCACCATTGTATCATCAGGTTCCCTGAGATAATTAACACAGAATAAAATCTTCCTGAGCTACCCATACCAGAGTGCCAGGGCTGCGAGGGCATATACATGGCTCAGCACAACATAAAGTATAAAATCTGGTCAACTAATAGAACAAATTTGTAAGAGAGCTTGACCTGGCTTCAACCCATGCATGCTTTCCTAGGAACTGGGGATTCCAGGCAATGTGACAGTGAGCATACAGAGACCAATAATGAAAAATATGTTTGTACTGTGATTCAACTAGTATAATGCAAGTGGTATAATATTTTTCTGTTGTGATTTCAGTATATTGCTGCATCACTCTGCTAAATCAAAATCCCAAATATACCAAATAAGTAAATGTGATAATAAATATTAAAGCCTCCTCCTGGGCAGAGAGTATTGAACTCTGACAGTGGCAGATGTGGAAATGCTTTTCTTACGATACAGTGAAGACAAAAGTTAGATCTACTGTTGAAGTGGGTCTACTGAAATTTCAAATAACATGGTCGGAGTTCACAGCTTATGGAAAGCAAGGCATAGGAAGCGTACAGTACATTCCTGGTTCTCATCTCAAATTTTATGTTACAAAATGGATCAAGCCTATCCCTGAGCTCTAGGAACATCCCCATGTCCCAGTCTTTCATTGTTTAGCTGTAGACTGGCTGGGATACTCCTAAACAAAGAGTTACTCCTAGAACTGTAGATTAGTAAATGATCCTATGAAAACTTCCATGGCAAGATTGTCAATTATGCTATTACAGGAAAAAATAAAGAGAGTTGCAGACAGGGACACAATGCATGCTTGCCTTTGCAAACAGACAATGTGATAACATGGACCACTATGCAAAAATAGCTAGCTTCAAAAGCATAAAGAACATGCTTACAAGGACACATTAGATTGACCTGGTGGAAAAAAATCAGTCACTGGGCATTTTAAATGTACTTCTACAAGTAAAATAATTTGGAATACTCTTCTTTTTTGAAGTTCATATTAGCATAGATCCTTTTTTAGTAAAAGCAGTGCTGTTTCAATGGAGAAATATTGGACCAGATGTTTCTTTCTTTACTGTTGAATGAAACTGTGTGGTAGGACATACCACAGCTGTAGTACTACAGCATAGCACTGAGTGCTCCTTGAGTTATTTTCTGTGTTTCCTTAGTAAGGTGTATATACATTTTTAATAGAGGAAGGGCTTTTCTCTTAGGGAGTGTCAGGTCTGGTTTTCTACAGTGTTTTTTAATTAAGAACTTGTCAGTCACTTCCCATTGTAAAAGTGCAAAGTAAAAGTAAAAATAAACTTGAGGGTCTTTCACTCACAGCCTCAAACACCAAAGCTGCTGTATGAAGCCAGCTGGATTTACTGCATGTGCCATGTCTCTTCACACACTTCATTGAGTGAGCAAGCCACAGTGGAAACAGGGCGACTCATAAATTAAAGTAACAAGCTTTGACCAGATGAAATTAGTGAGAGAGAACCTCATCTCAATAATGAAGTAAAACTGTTGGGAACAGATAAAATGCTATATTTTCTGATTTTTGGTCATCGTGACATACATCACAAGGGGAATATATAAAGCAGTAGGTGACAGTCTAGATTCCTCACTGCAGTATGGGGTGTAGGATTCATCCACTCAAACATACGTGTCTACTGTCATTTTAGGTACTGTGGGGGGTAGCCTGCCAGCTTACAGCTGAAGCTCCAGAAAGTTGTAAATTGCTTGTAAGTATATGCCATCTTCAAGGGGGTATCTTAGATAAAATAGGACATTTAAAACAGCACTAAATGCCTATAGGACAACTCAGGCCAGTCATTGCCTTCTTTGCTGAAGTATATATGTGTTGGTGTGTTTATCTATATATACATGTACACAAATATGTAGACATGCATGTATGTCACCCACAATCAAAGGAGATAAGCATATATATTTATGTTTGTGTATCTGTATGTGTACACAATTTCCTTTACACAAACACATCAATACTCTGCATCCAGCAAAATGCTAGCTGAGTCCAGAAAAAGGCTTTCTCCAGACTTCTGCATCACTTACACCTTCTGTAGGCTGCTGTGACTGCCATGTTCACCATGTCACCTTAACTGGCTCTCCAGTCTTCCCTAGGAAATTAAGGCACAATGTTACCTGCTCTCCCGGTAACACTTTTTTTTTTTTTTTTAAATTATGTAGTCAGCATTTTAGTACAAGCATATTCTCTTTTTTCCCTTTAATCTAGATGACCTGGTCATCTAATGGGGCTTATGGATTCTTCCAGAGAAGTGTCAAGCACCATCTGTTTTCACAGACAGGTTCTCAGTCACCATTTCCCTGCTGTTGAAATAGTGTCAATCATTTGCTAAGGTCTAAGATTTTTAATAACACCGAGGCATTTAAAGATCCACAGTGTTTTCTCTGCCAGAAAGGCTCTTTTGTGTGTGTGTGTGAACAGATAACATTTGGCTAGGGAGAAATTCACTTTTCGTCACTGAACAGTACACATTACTCATCACAAATCATATTCTGAATCTGTGAATCAAGTGAATCTCTCCATCAAGTGAGAGGCACAAAGGGCTACTCAGCTCCTCTTCACAGGCTCTATATTGTTGATAGCATCGTGGAGACCATAATGGCTAATCAAGCATGTCACCTCCCTTTTCCTTTTTACTGGGTATGAATTTGGCACAGTCTTGCTCTTTTCTCCCGTCTCAGAGCGCTAGACAGTGTGCTTGGTTTGATGAGAGAGAGGAGGAAGAAAGCAAGTCAACCTGGGGAGCGGGACTACAATTGCTCTTTTGCCATGGAACGAGAAAGAAACAGAATCAAGACTCTGCTTTTCAAAGATGAGGGCTTTGTTCTGAAGGACACTCTCTCTCTGAGCACATACAGACTTAAATGTAAACTGGAAATTTTTGTATTCTGTATAAGCAAAGTATCAGATACAAGTTACATCTACCTAATATATTCAGTTAATAATTTCAAATGAGTACTGCTTTGCTTTCAATAAAAGGGCTGACATACAGCCATACAATCAAAAAGTCATACAATGATTATAAACATATTCATAATTTTTTAGGAGAGATGATTTGTTCCAATTAAAGGGAAGTACTGCACAATAATTGGCATTTCTCTAAGGGTTGCTTTCTATGAAAAGGCAATAAAACCCCCCTAAGTCTGAAATGCAAATTGCATTTAAACTGACACTTTTATTCTATTTCAGTAAACTCTGATCTCAGTTGGAAAGAATTGTGTAATGATTATATTTTTGTACAAGATGGGAGGAGTGGTGTGGGATTTTTTCCACTACAGATCTCCTTGGATAAGTCATGTTGGATGGAATTCATCTCACCTGTCTTTAGCCAGATAAGTGTTAGTCATCTAGTTTAATCTAATTTCCCTGGATTGCCTGGAGACAGATGGGCACCCACAAAAGACAGCTGAGCCATCCTCAGCTGTTCAGCATCTATGGGATGAATTGTACTCCAGATCATCTTATGTCTTCCCTGTAATTATAAAGAAGGCATAAATGGCTAGTTTAGAATAGATGCATAAATTTTACATAGCTGAAGTTATGCTACATGAATGCCAGTCTTTGTCTCAGTGTGACTCAGTTCTTCATAGTACTGACATTTCATCATTAGATTCATGCTGTAGCTTTAACTTTAATGCACAACAAGTTCTAAATATACTTTGGCTACATACATCTCTACTTACAGGGCAGTTCCAGTGACATCAGTTATATTGTTCATATAATCAGACAGCATCACTCATTGTCCTCTTTTGTCTAAAGAAAAATGTGTTTACACTTTCTTTGTGCTTTGCTCATTCTCTCTAGTCTTTCCTTAAGCTGATAAAGGAGGATGAACTTTTCTAGTAATTTTATTAAAAAAAAAAAAAGATTTCTACATTTCCATTTTTTTCCCAGAAATGCCAACTGTAACTCAGTACAAAGTAAGACAGCAACTAGTAAAAACATTTTAAACTTCCACCTACAAATTTTAAAAGAGTTGACTAAGGAGTTCTCTAGTTACAGAATACTGATTTTCAAGAATTCTTGCAATATTGGGAAGGTTGCTGAAGACTGAAAAAGGCTAATGTTGCACTCACAGTGTTGCTCAAACAAAGTAACTAAAAATAGACCTATCTGACCAGCATCAGTAAATACGGGAACAGCTGACACTCTGTTAATGAACAATTAAGAGAATGGTTAATGATTTATGGAAAGCCATTAGATCTTTTCCAAGTAGTTTGCTCTTTTAATGATCCCAGTTTGGTTAATAAAGGTAATGGATGCTGGTGTAACATACCTCCTCTTCTGTAATGATCGTGACTCAATATTGCTTGACATTTTGATTAAAAACTAAAATGATCTGAAATTAACATGATGCACCAAATGCATGCATTAAAAATAGCCATGACAGATCTCAAAGATAATTAGAGAATCAGCCAGTGTGTTTCTGAAAGAGCAGAAGGATCTGCAGGAGTTGATTCTTAGCTTTATGAAACATGCAGTTCTTTTCAATAACTTAGATTAAAGCAAAATCACTAATAAAGTTTGCTGATGGGACATATTTTTGGAAAATAATAAGTATGAAGGGAGAGGATAAGTTCCCCAGGGGTGAACAAATGCATTGTTTTGTCTGCTGAATGGAAGCAGTCAACATGCTTTCTTTTTCTGTCAGTGGAAGTTAAACACCTGGAAAATAGGTGTCATTGAGAGAACAGGAGAAATTCTGGTTGGAAGTGCTCCTGGAGAGGACTCTGGAGTGATGGAGGAGCAACAGCTGAACTTCTTACAGAGTATCTGTACGACCAACATATAGTCCTGAGTATGACTTGTGTGGCTGTTTCCTTTGTAGTGACAGAGCTGTGACTGTCACCACATCCACATATGCTGGTCACAGTTTATGAGGGTTGTTGATAACCTGGAAACTGATAAATCAAAAGTCTTGCCCTAGAATGGCATCCTGGGAGTTGAAGCTATTCAGTTTATCAAAAACTCTAGAGTGATGTAGACTTCTCTTAAGTACCCGAGAGTAAAACATGGATAACGGGTACTTCAATCCAGCTGCCAAAGTTATAACAAGATCCAATCAATACTGGAAGTTGGACTAGACAAGTTAAGGCTAAAATAAAGATATATTTTTACAGCTTTCAGCCTAGTTTCTCACTGAGAAAATTTACAATAGCTCCCAGTGCATTTTCCTGACACTGAACGTTTAAAACTAGGATGCGATACTCATTTTTAGAAAGTGTAATTCAACTAAAAATCTGGTGAAAAGTCATGGTTGATGTTATACACAGCCAGACTGTCCTCTTCTGGGAACTCTCAGCTGAGTGTTTTAAACAACAGTGAATCAATGAATTTGACCTAATAGATGCAGATACATATAGTTTTGAAAATGTTTAAAAGAGGCTCTCAGCTTCTGAAATTCAGTCACTTGCCCAAGGTCATACAGGACATGTGCAGCAGAATCAGACGCTAACTCATGATCTCCAGTGTTATCAATGTACTCTTCTTTCTCACCATTTGGAGACCATTCAGGTCCAGTGGTACCCCCATTCTGAAAATGATGAGTGTTGAAAACAAGCAACAGAAATACAAATGCAGTTGCAAAAGCTTTTGTTTCTATTTCATTTTCAAACCACTTCTAAGTTGATAAGACAAAATTCAATCCACACTGGATGCTATTATTGATATGGTTAACTCACTTGGGGTGGGGGCCAGGATGTTATTACTTCAAATGAATTATTTACACCTAACTTCAAAATCTTTAGTTTGCATGCTTTATAGCTCTGATTTTTGTTACAGACTTGCTAAGACATCTTGCCATGCAGCCTAATCTGTTTTGTGCAGTACAGCCTCTACCCAATGCTTGTCATACGAAAAAGTCTCTACTATAGAAACAGCCAGCATCTCAGTCTCCAACATGGCCCATGAAACCTCATGGAGAAGCACTCTACTTTTTACAGATACTTTCTTTTTTTAGCTGAATGCTTGGCACCAGGATACTATCTCTTTCTTTAATTAAAACATAAAGGATTGTCATTCCTTGAAGGATAACATGCCTTGATGGTTTATATTTGACTTGAACTCACAGCCAGGCATAAGACAAATATAAAAGTAAAGGAGAATTACATGCAGAACTCAGAGTTTTAAGATTTAGACTAAACACAATGGTACCCAAGATCCTTGTGGTATACCATGACACGTCCTATCAAGCACATGGGCTTGGACAGATGGCTGGCACCACAGGAAACAGAGACAAGTGTGCAAAGACAACAAAATAAATGTAAAATTGAGCTTTAATGCTTTTGTTTCCTTAAGTCCACCTACACGTCAGATGTTCAAAAAATAAGGTCTCATACAACCTAATTATCTGTCCAGATACAATCATGCATTTCACAGGATCTTTGCAGCACATTTGTTTTACCTCAGCTTCATTCTTTTTTTGTTTGCTTAAAAATGAGCCATTTTCCCTAACTTAACATGCATGAAAACTAGAAGGATAATTTAAGTCACCTATTCTAGGGTTTGAGGGTTTTTTCCTAACTTCCTAATAAGGGGTACTTAAGCAAGAAAAGACAGTGGAAAAAGATAAAAGTGAGATAGCAAAATATTTTACAGACACATTAAAAATTCTCATCCCGTGCACTGGTAAAGGTGTAGGTGGCTGAAATCTGTTAGGTGTGTAGTAACCTAGCAAGAAAGGGTTACTCAGTTTCTTCATGTGGTGCCAACATAATTGCTCAGTACATTGAAACATTACCTCAAAATATCCCAAATATTTGTCAGTGTGGGTGTTTCCTCCCTCATAAAAGTGGGCTCAAATCAGAACCATTCACCCACAGGCTTCCTGAGAAGGAAGCTGGAGACACGAGAATTCATGTGTCAGCCAGCCTGCAAACCAAATCTGGCTCATCAGACTGGGTAATATGCAAAAGAAAGGTCCTTGTTTTTCTCTATCCCATATCCAATCTACTGAGCAACTTTTTATTGTGGTCAGGAGGGCTTTCATAATTTAGGGCTTATGCTTTGGTATTGCAGTCTAGCATGGTATAATTAAAACTTACTGGCTTCGTTCATTTTCTCTTCAATCTAAGCTATTATATTACAAAAGCATCACAGAAGGTATCAGACGTTTTGGGATCTGGGAGCATTATTTACAGTGCAGGAGACAGATTGTGAACGTCCTATGGCAGAGTTCATATCAGTCCATATTGCTAGTTAGGGATGTTTCTTCTTAAGTGTGTAAGTCAAATGAATGCTTTCAAATGATCCAAAAATACTCAATTCAACCAGGGGCTGAGGCTTTAAATCCAGAACTGTCACCTTTAACATTCTGCAAGTTGTGTTACCCAAAGAGCGTCAGCCCCTCATCTGAGCAACAGGACCTTCCAACGTAGGAACCATGGCATGCTATGTGAAATAGTAGCTATTTTGTTCTTTCACAGACATTTTTATCCCGAAAAGAACCACTGGGTAAGGAGATCAAAGATTGCTATCATTGAAGGTGTTATCTTACATTTGGTGTTTTCTTATTTTACCAGTTAAGAAAAAGAATGACAGAAATACCATATAGCATGTGCTTTTGCATCCTTTCCTAACACACAGCTTGTTGCACTGCCTACATCCACTGAACACCTTTAACAGCTGAGAACAGCAGCACTGAAACAGAAAGAAGAAAAAAAAGCAAAAAAAAAAGCAAAAAAAAAAAAAAAAAAGCAAGTTTCATTTTCCCTGGAAAACCAAGTTTGAAGCAGTTCCAGGATCCCTAGTGCTTGAAGGCTCTGACCTTAGTTGAGGCTGGAGCTCAGCCCCCCTCCCCCCCAGCCATGTTTTTCAGGTGAGCAACTTCATACTTCAGTATCCTAAAACTGTCAGTCCTGGAATAATCCATAGCTATGCCAGTGTCACAAACCCTGTCATTCTGTCAGGCACTGTTGTAGGTTTAGGAACACACTGCTTCCAGGATCTTAAAGCAATTCATTTTCATTTCCAACACAAGTGTGCCAAATTGCTGAAGACACAAACTTTTTTGTAGGGTAGTTCATCAAGCATCCAGACAAAAATACTTCCAACCTGATGTGTTAGAAAGTAAACATTTCAGGCTCAATGAACTAGAATTTTCTGCCAAAATAGATTTAGTTGGGTTTTTTTTCTACTATCTCTAACTTTATAGGTCATAAACATTGAATAAATTCACTACACTGGTATGGTCAGCTAGGGACATTTCTGCAGGGCAGTCAATTTTTTGGGATGTCCATCCCTGTGGACAACACATATCTTGTAAGTAGGTATTTCAAATAAGATTTTAATAGCTGAGGCAAGAAATCACTAGGTTTTGTTTTCTCTATACAGTGTTTATTTTTTTACATTCTTAATTTTTAACAATTGAATCTGTTTCCCTTGAAATGTTTTTTTTTTTTTTTCTGCTATGTCTGAAAACCCTGTGACATGCATCTAACAGTATTTGTTGGGTGGTTTCTTTATGCTAAGACATCATCCAAATGAATATTGTGCATCTTTATTACAGAGGAAGGACCACTAATAAGTAATCAACATTTGAACAAGAGAATTTATGTAAGATTCATTACAGAACCAGACTTCAAAGCAGCTTTAATGTGTGCCAATTCTAATGAACGCAATTTTTCATGTTACTGTATACTGTACATGATCCAAAGCCCTGCATACACTTTCTGAAGATTAGAAGAAAGTCAGTCATATAATACGCTGTGTATAAAGATGGCAGTGCAAAATGTCGAGTCCCTAACTGACAAGGTAGTTCTGACACAGCAGCAAGGATGACTTACTCTGGGTTTGTAACCTGACCTTCTGCCACCATAGTGAAGACAATTGAATTGTTACTGAAACTGGTCCTCTGCCGTGGAATTTTATAGCCCATTTTTAATACTAAACAGCATATGGTTTGAAATACCACCATCCAAACTGTGGCATTTGAGGAGCCATTTCACAAGAATTGACCTGCATAGCTGCGGCAGCGAGGGGACCTGAGGAGCACAGCTGTGTAGCTGTCTCACTGTCGGTAATCCCCACTCTTCAAAAGCCAGAGCTTGAGTGGTCTTAGTGAGATCACTGCAGTTCTGTACTAGCATATTATCACTAGGAACGTGTCACACTGAATCTCTGCCCTATCTTTATATTGTTAAAAAGCAGGCTTTTATTCCCAGATTATTGTTAACAGTTACAGGACTCTGAAAGTGCCATTTGCCTTAGTACAATCACCCCTGCAAAGTAATGCTATCAGGACTTGGTTCCTGGCAATGGTCTCCTTTCCACTATGACTCACATCCTCCCATGGCTCAGTGACCATTTTTATGTCAGCATTTGAAATTTTTATTTGGTCTGGAAGTGGTATACCCAGCAGAGATTTATCAGTTATAGTTGTTAACGGGCACACCTGATACTCTGCCTAAATGGCTAACTCAATTCCTTATAAAAAAACAACAGTTTAAGGAATAATCTTGGAAAAGCGGAATGTGTAGTCTGTTGGATGCCAAAAGTTGAAACATTCATGGCTCAGAACAGGCTCAAATGATCAAAGTAACCTGAAGTTGCTCTATTATTACGAATGTTCTAATCTAAAAAATAAGTAATTTTTTGGGGAAAAAGTTTTTAAGGAAGATTTTTGGACTCGAGAGTATAAAAGAAGTTGCCTATGAGTAAAAAGGGAAAAAAGGTATTAAGAATTTAAACACTAAGACAAGAAAAGTTGAGCAGGCAATGTTGATGACGGTGACTCCTTCCCTAAAGCCTAGGCTCAACATCTGAAAGTTTTTCTTTTCCAAGTTATTTTTACATGCATTAATACACTGATCTTTATTACTGGCTTGCACAACAATGGGTCATGTTACTGGAATACCAGGAAAAATTAAGATAAGTAATACAGAAAATATGTTATTCTGATGTTTACATCTCCAGATTGGTACTTCCTCTGGAGTTCAATTTTTTTTTTTTTTTTTTAAATTACTGCTGCAAACAAGTGTAATTAAGTGTAATTTTCTAGGGCTTGACATTTTTTGTCCTTTAAGAAACATTAATTTATAATTAAAAGATCATTTAACAAAGAGTTTATAAGTTCTGATTGCTTAAAATTGAGTCTAGGAAGATTTTGAAGTTTGAATTCTGCTATTCCTGTTGTACTGGATAACAGCTGAACTCTGCTAACGAATCTAAAAGTAAATGCAAATGGAAACAAACATTTCAAAGAAAACTTCCATTTCTGACATGCCATGCCAAGGACTGCCACAAAGGTATTCATCATTACAAAGGAGCATAAACTTTTATGATGTGCTGTTTTTCTTCCAGAAAAATGCTGATTGGTCAAAAGCAAAATGTTTCTGTGAGTATGTGGCTTTTGATAAATCTTCCTTGATTTTCTGCTAAGTGTTGTTCTTTGCTCCTCAGCCAACACCACCAAGCCTGGCACAGGCTACCCTGGTCAGTGTCCCTTGGGTTTCCCAGCAACCATCCCAGCTGGCTGCCCATGTTGGTGGTTGCAGAAGGCAGCCGGCCCACCAACCTGGACAGACCCTGTGTTCCAGGCACAGAGTTGATGCTTGGTTTTCACAGTGGTTTTTCTCCATGGTCTGGATGTCCCTCTTCCATTTGATAGCTATTCTGTGATGGTAGGTGGTACAAATGCTGTGCCAGTATCATCTGGCAGTTCATCATCCCATAAAGTATACATTCTTTTCTGTCACTGTAGGGACGGACATGACATACACACACAGCAACTGTTGGCAAAAAGAGAGAGAGAGTTTATTGTCTAAACAAGCCCTTTTATATCTTTCCTAAGAATGTGTGTCCATATACGATTAGCTCACTCTTGGCTCACTCAAAACCCAACAGTTCATAATTGGATGTCTTTCTCTTTGTTGTAAGTTCAATAAGCTTTCTCTACTTGCAGTCTGGCAGTTACTTAATCTTGTTTACCCAGCTCTTCTTGGGATTCTCCGGCCTCTTCAAAGGTACACGGGTATCTGCTCAAGGTCAATGTTAAACTTGCATTCTGATCCCTCGGACCAGCCGAGGTTTCCCACAATTTTCCAATATTTGGCATGTCAATAAAGAGTGACCCTCTGGACAGGATAATATGCACATGGTGATGATCAAATTTGCAGGCACGTTTTCAAGACTTTTCCTCATACAGGAAATGCTGTAGAGGCTGCCAAAGTAAGTGATGCTAAAAAGCATAAATTTTGTATGTGGAGATTGCCAAGGCCCTATGGACTGATGAAGGCGGCAGTCCATACCTACTCTGCATCCACCAGCAGGCTGTGATGCACAGACACAAACCAAGAGACATCTTCAAATAAGTGATGTTTCAACTTGTTGGCCACATTTTCAGTATCTCTCACCAAACCAGAGTGTTTTTTTCCAGTAATAAACAAAAGTTACATGTCCAGGTGTGTTTTAGGATATTTTTCATTGCATTTTCTAACTACATGTAAGTAAATTTCTGAATAATATTCCGTCTTGAAATGAGAATCTGAAACTCTTTGACTATAAAAATTTAAAATTTGTTTTGCTAAAATAATTAGAAAAACTAACACATATTTATAGTTTAAATGCCATTCAAATTTGTAATTTATTGTTAGAAAAAGTTGAAACGCTCTCCCCAGATTTTATGCTGTTTTAGTAGTCAGCATTCATACAGATTGTGATGAAAAATATACTGTGCTTAGTACTTCCCCACTGCTCTGTTAAAGACGACCAGACAACCTAAATGGAGGGAGAAAAAAAGAGGAATTTGAATTTTTTAAAATAAAATACACATATTGTGTGAAGCTCTCCTGTAGTCTCTAGAAACAGCCTGGGTTGTCACTTTTAAGATATCAGTTTTAAATTAAACTTGAAGAATGCAAACTTTGAGAAGGAACAGAGTTGAGAAGATGTGGGAATCATGGAAGTATTTATAATGGATTTTCAGATAAAATTATTTTTAAAAATTACACTCCTGTGGACTCAACAATCTGTTTAGACTGTAATACAGATTTCTCTGTATTTGTTTTTGCTCAGATGCTTTTAGAAATTTAACTACGTTTAAAATACTCATAAATTTAACACAATAAAAATAATGAAACAAGAAAGAGTGACAGTGTCAGGAACAAAATAGCTACCATATTTCTTGGTGTGTTGAAAAATAAAGAGACTTCTTGAATAAAAATGCTACTCCTTCCAAGCTGATGACTTGCTGCTTTTTAGACCAATACAAATTGAACCTAAGGGAGAAATGGGAGAAGACTGGGTTCCAAGCTTAGTGAGAAATTATTCAAGTCTTTATTTTTGCTGCTATAGCTGGTGGTGCAAATCAAAGCTTTTCACCCTCTTGAAGCTGCTTTGCTTTCTACAGAGTGATCTGAAATCAAGAACAAGGTGTTTTCAAATTCTCAGTTTATATTAATCCCCCAAAACCTCCCAACATGAAACTGGTGCTTTTCCTGGCAATCTGTCACTGCTACTTAGCTGCCTTTAACACATCTTAGCAAAGTGTTTCTTTGCCGAAGTACTCTGAATATTTGTATGCTTGCTGTGCTCTGATTTTTATTCACTGAAATACAAGTGCTTCATGACAAGGATCAGATTCACAAGTTTGTCAGTACCTTACAGTGTATTGTGTCCTCTGTACACAATAACTGGCACTGTGAGTTTTTCCAGAAAAAAAAAGGTTTCAGCTTTTTCATATCTTGTCACTGCATGATATCTTCTTTCATCTCTCTTGCCCTCTCCAGGAAACAAAGGCATGCAAAGCTGAGAGCCTCTAGGATCTCTGCCTGTTCTTTACTCTCTGTGGAGTATTTTCTGCTGAATTTCAGGGTGTGGAAACAGTAAAATCTCGACCCAAGGCATTCTGCCATTTCTGTGCTAGGCTGTTTTGCAGCGATCTCCTTCTTGTTTGTTCTGGCCCAGTCCTCAGCTCCATGCTCTGCCAACCTGGCCTGTGATACCAGTGTGTGCTGCCAGAAGAGGCAGGGGTTGCTGCCTGTAATTCTGATTTTTGATGACAGAGTTCCCCTCCTCCCCATCCCTTTCCTTTAACAGAAGGAACTCCTGGGGCCATACAAGTTGTGGGGACCTACTGCTACTGCCTCTTGTCACCACAGACTAGCACTATGTCAGGGTTGTTCCAAGTGGATAATCTACCACGAAGCTGCAACTCGGCAGTGCATCAGTAGTGATAGGTAGTTGAGGTTTTCCCAGACTTGCAGATCAGGGCTTTCATCTGCACTGCAGAGAAACACAGGCCTGAGACAGCAGCAGAGGCCTTGAGAAGTGGAGATGCAAGATGCAGCATGGGGGAATACAGGAATGGAACAATAAGAGATGGGGCAAAGGCTGGCACTGGAGACCTTATGGCTATAAACCACTCACCAGTGGTCAGTAACAGAAACATAGGACAGGATTTCAACAAAACGGGCCTTGAGGCTAAAGAAGAAAACAAAGAAGTAGTATCTAACAAGTGTAATAGGCAAAATGCATAACAAATTCAGGTGAGACAGAGAGCTGCAGACCAGGGATGAAAGATTACAGTGTAAAAGCACATTAGCAAACATACAAAAATGGCCCTGAATGGATCCTAGAATGAGGAAGAAGAAACCATCAACATGGGCATCCTAATGTTCCCACCAAAGGACTCCAGATGCTGACAGCTTCCTGTAACACCCTCCACCACCAACACCAGGAATAAACCAGCAAGTTTCAGACCCTGAGAAGAAGAGTGAGAAGAAGATCAGGAAAAGGGGTAGAAAATAAGAAGTATGTGTATAACAAGTTTAAATGAATTATTATAATTATTGTAACTTTTTCTGCATAGATGTATTCTTTCTCTTTCTACAACAATTACTCCTGGATTAACAATGATTCTTGGATTTGACAGTTAAAATTTTAATTATGCTAACAATAAACCCTTTACTTTCCCCCCCCAAAAAAGATTTTTGAGCTCCATATCCCAATAAAGAAGTAAGAAAAATACTTACTTGTGGTACCAGTAAACTACATCATTATGACAAGAAGACATAAGTGTTGTCAGCATAGCATCTACCAGTTGTGATATGTATACAGGGGCAGGTCACTAAATGAATCCCTGAAAAACGTCCTCTGACCTTGCCCCTAAAAAATATTTGCTGCAAAATGATAGATCCAGAAAAAAGAAACAAAACATATAGTTACATGAAGCTGTGTATGAAGCTGTCTGCTGCTTTGCCTTGTGCTGAAGCATTCTCAGATGACATTAAAGAACAATCTCTCTTAGCTAACAAAGGTCTGCAAGACATGAGCAGTGAATTCAGGTCATCCTTGGATTTCCATGCCTACCTGGATGGAGTGTTGTTTATATTTCTTTCACAGAGAAGACTATCAGACCCTATGTTCTGAGTTCTGTTACTCTTAAAATATTCAGAGTTTAAAGCTCACAGCAAGTCTATAGTTTAAAATGCTTGCATTTCTTAAGTATACATAGACTCAAATAAAATGGCTAAATACATAAAAAGAATCGGCTTTACAGGCTGTAATCCATTACCACTTGTGGAATAATTGCTGGGGTTGACTTAGAAATTAAACTTTGCTACATTTATACGAAAGGTACAGCATTGAAGAAGCTTCCAGAGTGGAGTGCAGCTAACAAGCAAAGGATCTATGCCATGAAGTTCCCTAGGCAACCTTAGATGTTGGCAACACCAGGGGAACTTGGTGTGCTGGCTCTAGGAGGCACAGTCTGGAGGGTGGAGCAGTGTGGAGACACCACGGCTAGGCTCTGGAACAATGGGGGAACTTAAAGGTCCAATGAGCTGCACATTTAATACTCTGGATCAAGAGTCTGTCACGATCTTGACAAATGCTGTCCTTTTGGTGAACCTTTGCTCATTATAATATAATTATATTACACAAAAATATACCAAAAAAAAATATTACCAAAACACACCTCCATCC
>VZTL01002683.1:19342-46287 GCA_013400535.1 Scopus umbretta | reverse complement strand
TATGATTCTATGATTCTACGATAGCTGCACTATATATGAATACAAGACAGAGTGAGAGGATTAGTACTGAAGAGACACATTCCAGGCATGCTGAAACCCTTCAGCAATATTTTCCGATGAAAATTCCAACACAATGTGTTTATGTTTCACTTCAGCATTTTTCCAACAAGCACAGCTCTAACAAAAATAATTTCCCAAGACTTCTCTGTGGAAGGAAATTGGATGTCAAAGTGCCAGTCCTGCAGGCAAGATTCTCTGCAGTATACCGATTTTGAACACAGTACAACTGCAGATCATGCCCTAAACTGGGGCAACATGATGTATGGGAATTGCTGTATTTTCCCAGAAAGCTTCTTTCAAGGGAAACTGTATAAGCCTGTGGAAAGCAGGGAGTGACTGAGGAGAGACTGATAGACTTCCGGAGCCTAGGACCATCTCTTGCTCCATGGTCCACTAGATCTACTCAACCAAAGTCGTGGTAGATGCTCCCCAAGATGAGAGTGCCCTCAGGGCACACCCCATCCGAGCACTGCAGCACCAACAACCCAGATCTCATCTGTTGTACCTTTAATTAGTTCACAAACCAGGGGCAATGTGTGTGTATAGGCAAAGCAGGCTGTTGCCTGGAGGAGCAGGCAGCTATGAGCACCCTGCGAAGGGACAGCAAGTTGAGGATGGTCTTTCTGACTGTAGGCACTGAGCCCATCAGCAGCATGAGGTGATGTCCCATCCCTCCTGCTGCAGTGGGAGCAGCAATCCATCGTCACCCACTCTGCATACCTCTGCCCACAACTGCTTTCCAAAGGAAGGGTTGAAGGATGGCACCACAGACTGTACTGGGAGAGGACATGCCACAAAGGAGCTGCCAAAGGGCCACCAGCAGCCTGCTTTCCTGGGTCTACGTGCCTTAACAGCACATGCAGGGTGCACAGGTCTCTCCCCTCTGTCTCTAATGCTATTTTAGTGCCCAGGCACTGAAGTTCTGCAGCTAAAATATGAGAATGATTTGAACCTCTAGGAACATCTTCTACCACAGTGCTTCCATGAATGGTTTTATGCCTAGACAAGCAAAGTCCCCAGGGCAGCTACACCTTTGCAGCAAAGGAGCTGAAAAGTGTCAAGATCAAACTAGAACAAAGGTCTTTCACCAAGTGTTAGCATTACACAAAGGGATTGTTTGCTGTCCAAAACCATCATTTTGGGCAGAGGAATCGGAGCACTGCTACACTGCACCTGCCCCTTCCATGGGCTCCTGAGCTGCCCAACCAAGGGGAGTCCTTCCAAGCAGAAAGAAGGGCAATAGGAAACCACAAGGACACAGCACCGTAACCAGCACAGTTCTGCTTCTGAACAATCTCCTTTGTCAGGTGTACCGAATGACCTCCTTCTTCCTCAAAAGCCACTTCTTGGAAGCCCGCCCCCACCCCCTCCCTCTTCCTGGTGTTTCAATGCCTCTATTTATCCACAGTGTGACATTCTCCAAGGGGGTCTTTCTCCTTCCTGCCCTGACCCTTGCTACGCTCACTGCAAAAGAGGATCAATTTGTCTTCTGGGAACATCCCCAACGTTCATTAGTTCCCCCCCGTTGCCTGGAGTGCCTGGAAAACCCCACGGCATCCACACAGCACTGAGACTCTGTCTATCTCAGAAAAACTGTAACTCCTTTGTCTTTGGGATCTTTCACTAAACAAGCAAATATCTCAGATAATTTTTTATATTGTTTCTCTGTTGACTTAACTCTTTATCATGCTGTTTCTCATTTCTTTTGCCTATATAGATAAAATCTCTTCATAATAAGTGGATTGGATGCTTGAATTGAACAATAGCTGTTTGGTCTGGATGCTAATCGGATGAAGTCAGACTATTAGCACTTCAAATGAAATGACTTTGCGAGTCCAATTACATTAATATTCCAATTCCAGCAATGCAGTGATGCCCCTGCTTGCTTTGCAGGGACTCCACACGAACACAGGCAGATACAATGGAAACTTTGCGCTCAGTAGCATCTGTAATATACAATACACTTGAGGCCTAACAGGTGGGCTGGGTCTGCAGTATCGGGGGAGAGAGATCTGGGGGTTTTTTCACCTCCTCTTTTGTTTCCAGAACATTCTGGTACTCTCCACCACTTTGAACAAAAGGCATGAAAGATAGCAGAAAGGAATATTAATTATGATGATAAAACATGCAGAGTACCGCACAGAATCGTGGTGGTTCCCTAGGATATAAATCCATTCAAAAGCACTTTGTGAAGCTATGCTGTAGTCTGACAATGTGTTTCTCCACCCACATGCAGCATCTTTGATTTCAGCAGCAATCAAAGAACAGCCAGTCTGTACTGTAAGCAAGGTAGGCTTTTTGGAGAGAGAGAAACAAACAAACCAACCAAAAATACCTTCCCCTCCAGTTTGACATTGCAGCTGGCATTGCCAAAATGGTCATATGCAAAAGGTGACTTTATTAATTGTGCAAAATTAGCTGTTTATCATTCTATGGAAAGCATATATTTATTCCTATTTCCTAAGGATAACTCCATTTCCTAAAGAAATGAGATAATGCAACCACAGGTTGTGTGCATTTCTCTGTTCATCTGATCCCCTGCCCTAACATACCTGAGTGGGTTTTAAGACAGTTTTAACCAGTTTTAAAGCTAGTTTTAACCAAATTGACAGAGGATGGCTGGCACAAAATAGTGCATCCTTACACACTTCATGAAAATACATGGCTGAGGAGACAGGATAGACCTTCACTGCTCCTGCTGAGGAACAAAACACAGCATGAACTCAGCCTTTATTAGACATCAGAGACTCCACCTGGCAGCTCAATCTGAAGGTACACAGACATGGTTTTCTAGCTTCTGTTGCTCACCAAATCCCCTGTTTACTCTCCAGCTAATCCGTGTGTGTGCAAGTAAATAAAGCAGCACAAATATTTAATACAAGCAACCTTTCCCATAGCAACAGCTGAAACGAAGCTGCTTCCCTACGGTGCCTCCTTGCCCCAGGCTGCATCCCCTCGCCTCACCTCCCCAAGATCTGTGTTACCCCAAACAGGCCAAAGAGCTGCGAGTTTGGAGCTAATGTGGAGCTGCCGCTGCTGCCTGACGGTCACGGTCAAAGCAAAAGGGAAAGAAGGAAGTTGTTTCCTTTTTCTTACTGAGCGAGTTCACTTGAGTAGCTCTTCTCTGCTCGGCCACCAATTTTCATTCCATTTTGCAGAAGTTAACCTGAGACTTCTGTCCTGCTCTGGATTTGTCTGGAACTGGAGGAATTCAGTTTATGAGGAGGGGACAGATAGATGGATTGACAGACAGACAAGCTGCATGGTTCTGGCAGTTTCAGAAACCGCACTGAAGTCCCAAGAATAAGTTCCCCAAAGGACTGAATTCTTCCCCTTGCCCTACACTGAATACTGAAACAAAACACGTCTGGACTTGATGTACAATTTGCACTGCCTCTGTTTTCCTCTGATTGTAAGGACCCCATTCCAAACTGACCTAAATTTTCATTTAATTAGTAACCTATTTTGCCATTCCTTTGGAACATTTTTAGCTAATTCCTGGGGATTTTACCTAATTCTGTGGGGTTTTTTCATAATGAAACAAGCATTGCTTTAGGGAAGATGCTTCCCCTTTTGACAACAACAACAGTAGTAATAAATAAATAAATAAATAAATCACACAGCGCCCAAAATTTTAAAGATGAACTGTAGAAAGCCAAGCAATAGGCATGTTTGAAGTGACCCTAAAAATCCCTGCATTAAGAATACTCTATCCACATGGTAAGAGAAGAATAAAGCAATATTTCCTGAAGTAGCAGCTTAGTTTTCAGTAAAGAAACTGGGACCAAGCTGGGAATCCCTACTCCCCGATTTTGCCCCACAGGCCTCCAGCAAGGACTGAGGGTATGTAGCAATTGCAACTTCCTTCTGTTTTCCTTCAGCATCAGTGGAGGAGGGAGAAAACATTTTCCAGCAGGTACACAGCACACAATACGGACTGGTTAAAAAAAGTTTCTGCAGACCACAAAAATAAGCGGTTAGGTTCAACCAAACACTGTGATAATAAAATATTTCAAAGCAAACATTAATTTTCACATATTTAATAGACCTGGGGCCCTGTCTGGAGCTAGTTTATATTTAGCTGTGGGAAGGCACAGAAATAGCCAACAGTGGGAGGAGCAGGAGGTGGTTTCTGTGCCCCCCCTCAGCTCCAGCAGCTGGTTTGGCATCACCAGTGTGGAGGGACGGGGGCTGCAGCCCTCAACGTGGCACGGGCACCTGCAGGGGACACAGGGAGAGGAGGGAGATGGCAGACCCAGACTGCAGAGGGATGGGCTCCATCCCCTCCACCCGTGCACCCTGGTTTGGCAAAAGCCTCCTGCTGCTTGCTACGGTGTGGGCCGGGCAGGACATAAAGATTCTGTGAAGGTTTGAGGGCTATTTTCCAATTTCTCCACAGACAAGTTAGCAGGAAAGCAGCCGGCATAGAGAACATCAGGGCTGCAAAGTGAGGCAGACTGACCAAATCTGTGTTTGCCCAGGGCCTCTGGAGTCCTGCCTGGGCAGCAGGTGAAGGAGAGATACTGTCTGACCACGTTCTCCTATCTATACCTCTATATAAACAATATAGACAATATATACCCCATGCCAAACCGCAAAGTATATTGTGCGAAGGAGGGGATTGAAAGGCAGGTGACCTGGCCTCTGTGCCTCAAAAGGGATCAGGAAAACATGAAGGAAGAATATTCCAGAAATAGTTTTTTACACCTTATCTCCTATTACTCAGGGTCTACCCCTGTTACTTCAGCGCTCAGAAAGCCCAAGTCCTGAACAGCAGCTGAGGGAAGTGTTTCTGCCACAGAAACCACCACAGTGCTCCAGGCTGTCAGTCTGGTCACATCCCTGGAAAAGCTGCCACCCAGCAGCTTGGTTTCTAATTCTAGACTAATATAATAAGACTATCTGAAAAGTTATCGAAGGAAGGCTCCAAGAGCAGGTCTGTCAGAGGAGAACTACAACTTAAATGCTGCTTGATATCCTTGGGATGGAAAGAGATTTTTAAAAAAATACATTATGGATATTGTTTGCTAGTGTGGTAAAGAATGAGTTACCACAACCATGGTACCACCACCATGTCTCTTTTCAAGATGATCTATGATTTTATCCAAAGGGGGTTTTTTGGAAAGCTTGTATTATGAATATTCCATCTCCATTTGGACAGACAAGCCTAAAATGATTTTATTCAAGTCTTTTCATTTGGTTTAGATTGACAGGATTCCTCTGTGAATTTCTTTCATAGATTCTTTCCAGCAGGAAAAACTTTCGGTACAACTTTGCAGAAAACTTCCTACACACATCTGTACCCACAGCCCTACACGAAGCAGCATATGCAGAGATCATAGAATCATAGAATCATAGAATAGTTTGGGTTTGAAGAGACCTTTAAAGGTCATCTGGTCCATCCCCCCTGCAATGAGCAGGGACATCTTCAACTAGGTCAGGTTACTCAGAGCCCCATCCAACCTGACCTTGAATGGTTCCAGGGATGGGGCACCTACCACGTCCCCGGGCAACATGTTCCGGTCTTTTGCCACCATCACTTGTAAATAATTTCTGCCTTACATCTAGTCTAAATCTACCCTCTTATGGTTTAAAACCATTACCCCTTGTCCTGTCGCAACAGGCCCTGCTAAAAATGTTTGTCCCCATCTTTCTTATAAGCCCCCTTTAAGTACTGAAAGGCCACAGTAAGGTCTACCTGTAGCCTTCTCTCTCCAGGCTGAACAACCCCAACTCTCTCAGCCTTTCCTTATAGGAGAGGTGCTCCAGCCCTCTGATCATTTTTGTGGCCCTCCTCTGGACCCACTCCAACAGGTCCATGTCTTTCCTGTGCTGAGGGCTTCAGAGCCAGACACAGTACTCCAGGTGGGGATTTGGGACTGAAAATCCGCATTACATCATTTGTATGTTTTTTCTGTGGCCACAAGAGGCCAGTGATTGTGTAATTTCCACTTTCCCGTGTTTCACCCCCACCATACTGACATGGCTCCACATCTGCCAGACACCATCTGGAGGCTAAAGATCATAACTACAGGTTGGCTTTCAGGACATCCCAAGACCTCTCAGACAGGAGCTGGGCACATTTAAGTATTAACACAAGATAAAAACTCAACCATTTCTCCACTCAACATTCACAGCAGGTATCTCTGTCTACAAACTAAGGCAGGAACACCCCACGGACCTGCACTGCCAAAGGAGTTGCTAGATGGGATGGGGTATATTAACAGCACAGCTCAGGGCCCTTATCCTCATTGCTGAACACTCTGACATGGCAGGCAGATTATTTAGGAGAAGAGGTGAGAGAAAAGAGATCAGCTTTCGTATAGACACGTAAATAAATGGCATTTTCAGAAATATTCAGCACCTAGCATCTCCCATTGTCACTTCTGGACAGTCTGAGTAAGAACTGCATTCGCACCCCACAGCGAGCGGGGAGCTGGTTTAGCCACTAACCTCGATAAAGCTCAGGATATCCAAGAAGATGTCATGTCACACTGTAAAAAGGTCAGTTTTAAAAGATTTTTGCAATCTCTAAACACTGGAGCTAGCTAGCTGCAGTGAGGGGTTTGCTACAGCAAGAAGAACCCAAAAGGGTCCTAGGAGAGAGACAATCATCCTCTGAAACTGTTTCAGAAAAATACCCTGGGGAGGAACTCTGCATGAGCACAAAGAGAAGCATTAAATTTTTATCAGCATGAGTTCAGGCTGAATAAAGCAGGCCTCCCGAATACATGGTAATAAAACATTTACACTGCACCACTGTGTTTTCTTCCAAAACCAGAAAAGCATTTAGAGGAGATGTGGCACTAGAAAATTCAGCACTGCTACATGATGTGAAAGCTCCCTGAGAGTCTTCAACATTTTCTGACCCCTTTCTCTCTTACAGGAATGAAAGAAATACCAACAAAGCAAGACGTGGGCAAAACGTGGCGGGGGGGGGGCATCAGATACAGGCAAGGTAAAAGAAAGGGAAGAATATTTGTAATGCATTCATCTGCTGCCAGTATCAGGATGTATCTCATCTTTCTGTTGCTTCCCACTTCTCAGCAGAGTGGAGGGAGCTCTATATAAAGATTCAGAGACACTAACCCAGCTCCCAAGAGCTGCACAGCACCGACTGCCAGCACATTGGCAGTGTTCCTCTGCCGCCTTCATCACAACCACTCTGCTGGTGTTAATCACTCACAGCAAGTTTTTCCCTGCAAAGGAGAAAGATGTGGTCCTTGAGGAACCAAAATTAGGTAATTTGTAAGGATGTTTCTAAATTATCAAGAAAATTAAAAAAGGAACCACTATTTCTTCCCATCCTGAACAAGCATGTTATCCGTACTGTTATGACCTTAGATCTCCAGCACATGTTATTTACTGGCTGCCAAGAGCCAAGACTCTTGAAGCTCAATTAATAAAAGAGCACTAAGGCCACATTCCAACAAAGGGTTTAAGTAAGTGACTATTTGCTTTAGTTTCAAACAGAATATTCAGCCTCTTAGCTGTACACATCTGTTTAGTGAGCAGGAAATAGTGGTGTGGAGTGGTGTTTGTATGCTCCATGGCTACATGACAACAAATGCCTTGGAGTCAATAACATCTGAAAATTGCAGAAACTGCAAACCCATTTAATATAGCTGATCTTGACACAGCACAGAATTGTTGGATTTTAAGGCAGCTGCCTTGGAGCTTGTTTGTTTGAATGAATGGGGTTTTAATGGTATTTTCTGCACAAGGTTTTAATGGGGAGCTTCCAAGCCCAATAACAGTTACATGTTCACTGAGGTCTCCTTGGCTGTTACCCCACTCTTCACAGTTAAATATACCTTAGGTGGGCAAAACGGGTAAAATGGCAGCAAAATATAAGCTTTCATGCTCAAAACCTGGTTTACATCAGGTAAAAGAAGACTGCACTGATTTTGTTGATGAGGATAAGAAGATGCCCTGGCCACTCCCTAGCCCTGATTCCTATCCCTGATTCCTATTAACCTTACCCTGGGTAACCATTTAGGTCTCCACAAAGGGAAAGCCAAAGAGCTGTAAAATATCTTCTGGATTAAAACGGCTATGGATCCCACTCTGTACAAGTGAGACCTGAGTCCTTCATGTCTACAATTGCCTTCCCCCACCTTTTGCCTGTGTCTCAGGGGACCATCACACACAGATGAATCAGGAATTCCAAGCTGGACTGTAGCCTTACATAAAATATATAACACAACAGATCTGCCACAGTACAACTAGTTCCAAGAAGAAGCAGATGTACCTTCTGATATTAATTTATTCTAACATTTTTTGAAGGGAAGAGATGGGGAGAGATATTGATATGTATGGCAGGTACTGACTGATATTTAAAACCTTTGGCATTACCATATGTGCCTGGAAATAACTGCCACTGCTATTAGTTGCTGTCATTGATGACAGTATGTAAATGACTATCTAATCTGCATATACAATTAAATAATTAGATGCCATATGTAAGAGGAGTTATTTACAGGTGCAGAATCAAAGAAAAAATTTAAGTCCCATCTTCATAATGTATTATCTCACAAATCAGATCCTCCTGAATATAGGTACAGATCTTCATTACTGAGTGCCCCATCTTAGCTTAAACAATATTTTAAAATCACAATTAATATTTCACATTATTGATTTTCGCCTGTGATGCACTGAATCAGTAATGCCTGCATCTAACCTGCTGGCAGGAAGCTATAGCTGTCGTCCACAAAATGTCTGTCAACTTTCGGAGCTCATTATGAACAAAACAAGCCAGGAAAAAAGCCCATCCTGCTGAAGGCCCGTCCACTGTGTTCAATGAAGGCTTGATCTATTCTTACGAACAGCTGACCTAGATTCTTTGCCTGAATGAGAGCATTTCCCAGCATCGAGGCTGTTCAGAGAGTCAGAAATTCATGTATCACTTATCATGAGTGCAGAAAAAAAAGAAAGATATAATCTTAAGGGAAAGCAATGGCATCCGTTAGTCATAAAAAAGCTTTATCCATGTCTGCACAAAGCACTCCCTGATACACTTCTGTTCTCATTTCAGCTTGGAAAGGACTGCAGCCCTCATTTCAGCACACGCCAGGCAGCCACAGCTCCATGGAGAGGCTGAGATGTGCCAAAGCCGTGGAGGACATGGCTGCACAGCAGGGTGGCTAGCTTGCCACTCCAGAGCCACCCGTGGCTTTCCGGCAGCTGAGAGGCAGCTCCTGCCCCTGGGCTGCCGGCAGCAAGGCTGTGCTGGATCAAGAGCTGCTGGTTCCCGTCATGCCAAGAGGAAATAAGCCAGTGAGGTCTGCTGAGCCCTACACTGCCAGGTCGCCATGGGATCCAGCTGCAGACACAGTGCACATCCATCACCCCTGGGAAGACAGGGAGGCCAAGATGAGGCAATGCCATCTCCTACCGATGAACCACATAGGACGTTTCTCCATCTGTCAGTTCTTCAGTAGATGGGAGGCGCATCCTGTGGCACTCAATAATGTAATGATGGTGGTATGTGGTTCAAAGGAACAGAAAGGCTGGTCAGCCCTGGAGTGAAGACCTCTGAGACCTTTGCTTTCTTCTTCTTCTACTGATCCATTTTGTCTATAATCACATTCTTCATCTCCCCAGGATCCTAGCAGGCTCCTCCATCAGCTGGGCCCAGTAACCTTTTATATTAACATATGATACTCACCAGACCGGTGTTCAGGGGACCCTGAGGGTGTCCATCACTGTAAGGGATGCCAACTTGATGCCAGCCCTTGATGGCTGCTGTCACTGCTGTCACTGACACTGAGCTGCCCACAGGGAGCAGGTCCAGGTCCAGGCCAGCACCCAAGCAGCATCTCCCCAGGTGGGACAAGAAGGAGCTGGCAGGCAGGGGCTAGTGCAAGACCCTCTCAGACTCACCAAGGTACAGCTCCCACCCCAGGGCTATGCTGCAGTGCTGGCTGCAGGGACAAGGACAGGAGCACAGACCAAGTCCCTGCGGTAGGCAGAAGCTGGGCAGTCAAGGGAGGTTTCCTTCCATACCAGAATGTTTTGATCTATCTCACAGATGGAGACAGAAAGCTAAAATCACATACATAAATTCAGGTGCTCTGATCACAGAAATATTCCACCCTTTCTCCAGACTTAAACACCCCAGACTGAGTCTGCAGAAGAGGACTTTGGCTCATGTGGACCCTCACTGACTGCACCACACAGGTGCAGCCCACACGTCCAGCCCATGCAGAAGGCAAGTGACTGCTGTGAGCCGTGCTGCTAGTGAGCATCCCCCCCTTCCCCTCCTCCATGAAACTTCCAGAGGGGATGCCAAGAGGAGAATATAAGATCTAATTAACCACCTCTCAATTGAGATCTGGTTCAGCAAATGAAAATATTGCATCAGGCAATTGGGTTTTCCTCACCAACTTATTTTTTGCATGTGGGCAACATGCAAACTAGGTCAGTATTATTCCTACCAAAACACTCACTATGGGTGTTATTTTTAGAAAACCATGTGATTGTCTGACTTTTATTTATGAGAGCACAGAAAGATCCACTGTATATTTTCCTGTCTGCCTTGTTTGGGGTGGTTTGTTTTTTTAGTTCTTTGGGTGGGTTACTGAGATCTCAGCCTTTTTTAAAAAGCCAAAGTCAGACTCAATCAAGAGACCTTACAGGTCACATGCCTTGGCGGTCAATGAAACAAAGCACATGCAGCGGTGAGCAAATCAAACAAGAACATGGAGAGGCTATGAAAAGGCAAGACAGTGATGCAGGTAACAAGCAACAAGGATATGGAGCACGAAAGGTGCCGGGGGTTATGGGAGGTGGGGTATCAGGAAGAGTTTGAAGGATGATAGAAAACACTTCACTTAGATCTTCGTAACTCCTGCAGGGATAGACCCCAAGATCTCAGCAGCTAGACAAAAGTCAGCAGGAGAGCCAAGTTCAGCAACAGAAAACTTGTTCAGAAGTTAAAGTTTATTTTCTGAGACCTCTTCTTACCTTCTTGGTAAAAACAAATCAACTCGAAGCAATAAAATCCTGTAGCAGCTTTTCATTCAGCAGGTTAGTGGTCACAACCCCAGCCGAGATCCAGCGGACAACCAAGCCAGGGTTGATCCCCTCAAGGGGAAGAGGGCCCCTCTGGCTGGAACCTAACAGGGGCCCTCTGTGTCCTCTGTGCCTGGTTTTCATCTGGCCTGTCTGGGGAATCCAGAGTCTTTGCCCAGTGCATGAGTTAACAGGTGATTCAAGTTCTGGCGATGTGAATCCTTTTACTAACCTTGTATGGCCAGTGTGAAGAAGTATACATCTCTGCTGATAATCCAGACTGCTTTTATAACCAGAAGAAAAGCACGGGCATAGGCATTGCCCTTCCTCTCAAGTGAATGTAGACATCTAAAACAGGCCAGTCAAGCACCATACCAGCACTGCCTAATTCTCTTCATCAACAACAAAAGAAACTCAGAATGAGTAGCTCAGACATTGATGCATGTATTTCAGAGCAGATGAACCATAGACTAAACTTCCAGAAATCAGTGTCGTAAACACAACAAACACAAAAAGTGTCGTAAACTAGTCCCCAGGCCCACAAGTCTTCTGAGTTCCCACTCACATGACAAAATTCAGATGTACACAGTCTTCAGGGCACAGGGTCAGTTGTATGGCTGATGAGTCCCATGCCTTTACGGGCTGCATATCTGGCAACAACCCCAGCAGAAGTTGCTTGCTGGGGCAAGTCATCTCGGCACGAGGGGACCCCCGCATGGGAACCCTGCTTGCCCACCTTCCCAGGACACCACCACTAGCCAGGGCTTCTGTGTGGCTGGGAGACACTGCCAGCTCTTGGTTTCAAAATTGTGCAAGCAATGTCAGATTTTGCTGCTAAGAGGATGAAAGCATTGGGGACAAGCTGCTCCTGCCACAGGGGAAAGGGAAGAGGTTGAGTTGGCTGGGAGAGTCTGGTGCTTGATGAAACCTTTTCTGCCTCTGCCTCTGCCTCCACCCAGGAACTGCTGCCTCAGGAACCAGGGCCCTTTAGGGTCCCAATTGCCTCTTTGGCAATCCAGAAACACACTGCATACACTCAAATTCAGAAAAGCTATTTTCATCTGTCCTTTCTAATTGATCTCAAGCTCTGAAACTCCCACCCCAGGCAGCCTGCCTCCCTGAGCTAATTGCTGGTACCATCTAGGTGACTCCCCAAAAAAAGAAACAAAAATTTCAAAAGAAACAACATAGGCAGGGACAAAGATGGCTGGACCAGATCCAATTCAACTTCCAACTACAAGTAACACTTCTTTCTCCAGCAAAGACTACGCTGCCACAGAGCACTAGGTATGCGCTGTAGATAAAGCTACGCAAGCTACATCCTCCACACAGGGCAGGCAACTGTAGATTTTCCTGCAAGCAGAAACAGCGCAAATGAATGGGGGGAAAAGGCAGACATCTGGCTAGGCCATCTTACAGCTTGGGAACTCAGCTCTGTGTTTCAGGGATAGTGACTGAGAATCACACAGAAGGATGTCTAGCGTTATTTTAAGAACATGGGACATGTCCTGCAAACTTGATGGAATGGCCTGGGTGATACAGGCTGGCTGGAGGATTAGCCATGCATCCGTGTGTCATCATCTAACACTGCCGTGCCACATGATTCTAACATTACTCCCAGGAAAACCAGTGGGTTTGGATAAAAGTCATGAAGAAGGCTTCTTATACCCCAAACTTCCCATTTTTTTCCCATTCCTCACATAAGACTCACACATGGATCACTTCTGCTACCTATCACCTGCAACACATCGCATGTGAAGTTGCACTGATTCTTCTGTAACTATACTTTTTTGGGATCAATTCATACAAAACCAAAATGTACTTTATCAGTCACTGACACGTGTTCTCTATCTTGTTAAAACCAGCAAAGAAACACTGCCTTGAAAAAGAACCGAAGGCAGCAATTATTCACTGCACTCATTAGTAGCAAAAACTGCTTTCCAGCCATTTCAGTTACCCTCCTGAAAATACGCAGTTAGTTGCTGGTGCCAGATTCCCATTTATCTCAAGAGCCTTTTGTAACAACAACAAACAATAGCTGCTGCTTCATTTATCAGGCTTCCCAGAAGAGGAAGAACTCGTGTTACAAAGGAAGGGCCACATAATCATGCCTTACTACCTCAAGGTACACGGGACTTTCACAAGTCCCTTAGAAATTTCAGTATACACAACACCTAGGAGAGTTATGACCGGCTCAAGGAAAACAGTCTGGTCTCGGTAACAGAAGAAGTGCTAATGAGTGCAAGATAATAGGCACAGGTAGGCAGGCAAACAAAAAGCAGAAGTGGAACAGGAGCCAGGTTATCAGCTGTCCCGTAACAAGAGAGCCAGTCCAGGTCTGCTCGGTCACCCACTAGCACCATGCACTATGTCGCTCAAGTTCATGGAGCCACCCCAGAAGCTGAAGCTGTTGCGGAGTTGAGAAACGCAGCTCCTCTGTTTTCCTTGGCTCTAAGCTGAAGTGATGTTGCCTTCACTGCTACATTTCCCCATGGGCAATGTGCATGCGTCATTCCAGTGCCAAGCTTTTGTGAGAGCAGATTCAGGGTCACATCAGACTGGCACACACAAGACAGTCCTGAATTCCCTCATTCTTATAACAGCCTTTCTTTGTGGTTTTTTTACAAGCATGAAATGAAGACTTTGGGGCTTTTTCAGGGAGGATAATGTTTTATTTAAGATGGCCTGCTAGCACCATGAATTTTACATGACAGAAGCTCCATCCCACAACATCCTTAAACCTCTCCTCGTTACTCAGCAGGGCTCTGATCCTTCAGCCAGGAGATGTGGCACCTCCCACCAGGAGCCCTGACATGAGGGCTGAGCCATATTGTTCACAAATATATCGCTTCTCCCTGCCGACCACCACTGAATCACAGCCTGCCCTGGAAGCATTGCCTTAAAGACCTTCCCAGGATACAGATCTGCCGCATCAGCTCCCCTCCCAATGCTTCCCACAGAAATCTCCCCCCATGCAGGCTGTTTGGAGATACACAGATGTGAGCAGAGCGTGGGTAGGTCTAGCGGAGCATCCTATCTGCTGCAAGGCCTCTGCAGGTCGCAGATAAGCAAACACTGGCAAGGGCAGAAATATGTAAGCAAAACAAGACAGGCAGCAGATCAGATGTATCTTCCCACAATTTTGGGTCTAGTGCAGGACTCTGTTGATGTCTGTGGAGCTATGCCTGGTAACAAGTGTTCATAAAGGCCAGCTTTTACAGTAAACCAACCATATTCAACTCTCAATTAGCCATGGAAGATTAGCTGAGTTGGAGATTAACCAGATACTTCCTCCCCATAGCAATCATGGATACACCATAATGCCACTGCACACATAACACAGGGCCCGCGAGCCGCTGGGCCATGCCGCATTTGGACCCCAGCAGGTTAAAGCTGTCCCCGCTCAGCACAGAAACCAGCAGGCTTGGTACAAGCCTTTCACAGGTAGAAGACCTGAATATGTTTTTGTCTCCTAACTAACACATAGCCTGTACTAGCCAGGATCTGGTTTTATCTAGGTTACCCCATCCCACATTGTCTTTGATGGCTGAAAGCTGACAATATCTAAGTGAACCAGCCAACACTAAAACAAGAACATGCTGTGTAGCCTGCAAAAGCTGTCCCAAGCGTTAGGCAGCCGGTGTGCTGACACCGTTGCCTATGTGCTGAGTAATCATGCCTCACTGTTTCTTTGTGCTCCCTTACCCATCTCTTTCCATCTGTTGTTTCTTGTCTTTCGCTTGGTTTGTATGCTGTTCAAAGCAGAGCTTTTTGTTAGCACCTAGGAGATAATCTGTGACAGGGCATGACAAAATCGGTCTGATCAATTCACGTGAGTAATTAGTGAATTGGAGTTGACATTGTACAGGGATGTGTGTATGAACGGGTTAAGTGTGGTGTGTCTGGATGGAAAACATGACTCAGAAGTGTTAAGAACATTATTCTTTCTCACGTCCATAAGCCTAACTAAGAAATGGAAGAAATGGAGTGGGTAGAAAAAGACAGAAAGGCAAAGAGACAGCAGGCTAGCGGGCAAGCATCTCTCAAATACAAATGCACTAAATTACGGGTACACAGACCAGATGCTGAGAAGAGCTGAGCATTTGCAACTCCTACACATATTCTCATTTCTTCTTTTATAGCTATTAACATTGCATGCTTCTCCATTTTGTTGCTGCTTCATCTTTCACATTCATAGACCAAGACTTGGATCTTATCTTCTTGTATCCCAGTGACTTACTGGCATATCATGTGCACACACAGCTACACCCACAGGCCAAGGCACCTCTTTCACTGCCTTCCATACATGATGATAATGCAACTATGCTGGTCACCAGGACAACAGTCACAGACTGTCAGACTGATAAGAAGTTGGTCGACTGGGTTCGTGCTCTGAGAGAGAGCAAGACTGAGGCAATAAATGTAATACACAGCAGTGAACTGTAAATGGCATTTGGTTTTCCCCTTAGGGAGCTGGAATGAGAACAAGCATGAAAGCAACAAAGAAAGAAGAGGGTGAGAAGAGGCTTGCTGTTTAACTTTTAAAGCTCCACAGTTAATGGGAAATGGGAAAGATTCAAGTAAGACACATGATTGGAGCTCAGATGTGGGGCTTATCTCAGTTTTCCCACGCAAAGGGAGTGGTTTTGAGCCCACATAGTCCCAAATTTCCAAAAGTGACCAAAGCTACTGTCATGCCAATGGGCTCAGAGCTTGTCCCTGCTGGACACCAAAGTCAGGGGCAACTAAAAGAAATAAGCATTACATTCCAGGCATTCTCTGTTGCTAGAATTGCCTCTCACTAACAGCAGCCAGGACTGCTAAAGGACTGTACTACCTCATGCCAACAGCCAAGGTGTCTCCTGGCTGGACCTGGACGCACTGCAGGAGGAGGAAGCTACCTCTTCCCACAAAACAGTCCCAGCAAACAGCACCAAGCTGAATCCAGAATTGGGGCATGACATTCAAGAAAACTATTTTGCCAAACAGGCATTTGGTAGATACAGAGATCAAGTTGTAAACCCAATCTTTAAATTGTAAATACAGTCATCTGGACATGACCTGACAGTATGTGCTCGCAGCTCAGACAGCCAACCATATCCTGGACTGCATCAAAGGAATCGTGAGCAGCACATCGAGGGAGGGGATTCTCACCCCCTACTCCGCTCTGGTGAGACCCCGCCTGGAGTACTACATCCAGCTCTGAAGCCCTCAGCACAGGAAAGACATGGACCTGTTGGAGTGGGTCCAGAGGAGGGCCACAAAAATGATCAGAGGGCTGGAGCACCTCTCCTATAAGGAAAGGCTGAGAGAGTTGGGGTTGTTCAGCCTGGAGAGAGAAGGCTACAGGTAGACCTTACTGTGGCCTTTCAGTACTTAAAGGGGGCTTATAAGAAAGATGGGGACAAACATTTTTAGCAGGGCCTGTTGCGACAGGACAAGGGGTAATGGTTTTAAACCATAAGAGGGTAGATTTAGACTAGATGTAAGGCAGAAATTATTTACAAGTGATGGTGGCAAAAGACCGGAACATGTTGCCCGGGGACGTGGTAGGTGCCCCATCCCTGGAACCATTCAAGGTCAGGTTGGATGGGGCTCTGAGTAACCTGACCTAGTTGAAGATGTCCCTGCTCATTGCAGGGGGGATGGACCAGATGACCTTTAAAGGTCTCTTCGAACCCAAACTATTCTATGATTCTATGGTCTTTTGAATGCTGCCAAAGTTCAGGGAAACACGGAACTGGTATCTCTCATGTTCAGTCTTACAGCTTCAAGGCCCACAGTCCGACCATTTTGCCAGGGCAGAAATAGATATGAAAGACAGTCTGAAAAGAAAACAAGTTGTAACTGGGAGTCAAGCCCGTTTTATCATGTTATCTACAGCCTATGTCGGGGGGGGATGATACAGACAGAATTTATCAAAGTGGTAAAGCCTTGTCAGAACAGCAAGGAATTGTGCATATCCAGGTGAAATCCAAGAACTCTAAGAGCATTACTCATAAAACTGGTAAGAAACACTGTCCTGTCTCTTGGAGGGATACTCATGGACACAGCAGGGCTTCTGCCAGAGCAAGGCTTGCATTAGCTATGTTCAAAATAAGGTCTGGAAATGCAGGTCATGCTGGTCAAGCTCTAATCTAAATGGGAACAGAGGAGCAATACAAATCCTGTGATGCTATATGACATGGGATCAGGCAGACACACCAGCCAGTGCTAAAGGGGTGGGTGATGATTAAAGGTCTCCTCCCTACTTCTGCTCCCCGCTCCTTCCTAGACACCGAGGAAGAACTTCAGTCTCTTTCTCCTATCTCTCAGCTGTGACTCAGCAGGGAATTATCTTGTTAGAAATGTGCCCCAGCATTTGGATACCCTCTCTATCCCCTAGCCTTCACATTAGGGAGAGGGGAACTGTAAAGCCAGCTGCACAAATATCTCTGCTTGGCTGGGGCTGAGATACACACAATGGTCCACCACATTCAAGGCCTTTCCAAGCACAACAAACCAATGTCAAGAAACAGAAAGATGTCACCAAGGCCGTATAGGTGGGTTTCTTGCATTTGTTCTGCATCTCAGTCAAAACAGGCAGGCAGGCATAATGCAGGGAGACAAAGTGGCCTTTCTCAGCAAGCAGCATGGCATGCACTCCGGGGTCACTTCAGGCGGCCATCTCTCTGCCCAGTCCCCTTTCCCCTGTTTTGATTGTAGCTGCATCCTTTCTGTATCAAGATGTGGATACTTCATGCAGGCTTACCTTTGCCCTAAGCTACAAGCTGTTTCTGCTTAGCTAATGCTTTTCTTGGCAGGCTCAGCCAGACAAGCCAGAGTTCAGTTTGCACCCTGATCAGCTGAAGCACAGATGACTGGCTCTGGGAAATGCTGCAGAGATATGGCCAAAATGAACTGAAGTCACTTACATGGAGCTGCAAATTGCTCTGTGTTGGTACTTGGCCAGTTTGATTCTGGCCCATGACTGGGCATCCAGCCACAGCCAAAGGACAAATCAAAATAAACAAACCAGGAGTTCCTTGTAAGGGACATATTATGAGGAGATTTTCAAAGCAGGATTTAAGAACAGAATCCTGTCTGTCCTTAATGCCTTAGCATGACTGTGCACAATGACAGACCCTCTAAAAAGCTTTAAACACAGTTAGTGTAAGTGGGAAATGGGCAAGATGTAAGACACAGGAAAGAGTTAAGACATATAGGGCTTTTCACATCTCAGGCACAGCTCTCCCATGGAAGTGATGCATGACAAGCTTTCAAAAGCGGTCAGAGCGAAAGGCTGAAGCTTAGCTGGTCCTGATTAAAGGCTTAAGAATTTGACTTCATTTTCTCTCATATTTTTATTTACTTGTTGAGAAGCAGCCATTATTCAGTGCTTCATGAAAGAGGCTGCTATGGGAAACCCGTGACTAATAACTCTCCTTTGATTCACTTGTTCTCATTAGCAGGTTTTTTGAAAGAATATATTGCACAGCCTCTTGTGCAATAGCCCTGTGCAGAGTCCATGGATGTAGGAAGACAGACATCCGCAACACTGATCACATCTTCCAAAGATCTCTCAGCAGAAATACGTAGGTTGGAATCACTATGGCAAATACAACACTGTTTGCAGATCTGGAGCACAATAAGCAAACAGGCAAAAATCAGGCAAATCTGCCACAACCCAAAGTAAGCTACAGAGCTGCCTCTTTAAGACCTTTGCTAGGGTAAGAGAAGATATTACTGAGCAGTTTGCTCCATAGCAAGGGATAAGGAGGTTTGTGCTGACTCTTAAGCAACCTAGCTAGCAGGCTGTGGCTTGGCAGCCCGCTGCTGCTTTGCCTGCTTCCCTGCTGCTCCAGGAATTGAGTAAGCTGTGAGCGATCTGCCTGCACACGTCACGTATACGCCTCCCCATGCACCAGAATTAGCACGCTGCCGGACAAGGTGCACGGGCCAAGTCGTTCACCCTCCTGTGCACCCAACCGTTCTGCAGGATGCAGAATGCAGTAGCTCAGGACTCTCTGCAGAAGAAGCAATGGGACTCCCTCACATCTGCGAGGTGAGACATCTCAGGCTTCATCTGTATGACTCTGCTGTTCACTGCAAGTCTCTGCGGGAGCAGCAGTGGCACTGAGATTCACAATTTGTTATCTGTAAAATGAAAAGAAGTTCCATCAAATGTGTACTAGTAAACATCCTCCAGAACACAGACTCACAATGAGACTTATGCTCACAGCAGACAGACTATCAAAACCCCTTGTCACAGCACTTCTTGTCTCGGTGCACAGAAAAAAAAGCAAGCAGGGAAAATAAGGGCCTTCTTTAGCCACACTAGCTGCTACTAATCAAAAGAACCAGATATCTACAAACTAAAAAGAAAAAAAAAAATTATAAGCCTACATCTTTGAAGACAGAAGTATTATATAAGTGCACAAAGCCACTACCAGGAAAGATGTCCTGGAAGTAAAGTCTCCGAGTTAAACTGGCACTGGTATAAAATGGTGCATCTACATGGACGTGAATGAGCTTACAAGCACTTACAGATGACCTTCAAGATCCCACCTGCACCCACATGCCCTCCCTAGCTTCATCTAGAACAGAGAATTCATCCATCACCTAGTCATCCATTAATCTGTCGACTGTGCAAACAATCAGAAACAAGAGGAGCTGTGTATTTATTACACATTTCTAAATAAGTCATGCCTGATATCTAGGACAAACAATACATTAAACCCTAAAGAACCCTTTGAAAGCTTTTTGCTTGCTGGAGACAACAGTGAAAAAGTAACATGATAGAAAGGGAACAGTAAATCATTCATGAGCATGATTAAAAACAAACTGTGAGTGAGGTGCAGCAAAACAACACTGAAAAGAGCCACTGTATTCTTCTTGAGTATCTCTTCGTTTAGATGGTGGAGTGGTTGTGAGCAACTTTAAGAAGTCCTACTTTCTGCTCTTTAATGCAGGGAAGACGTACCAGATACAAAACCCATGTGGAACTGCACAACCGCAAGTTACGGCTTATTCAGATGCCCTGTGACTACACCAGGCACTGAAGCAAAAATGCTACTGTGCTTAGAATTACTTGTGCAAATAAGGCTTAACTTAACAAAAAGGCATGTTAAGGACACTAGTGAAATACGGATAAATTAGACTCCCAAGGGCTGAATAATGCTTTACGCCAGTGATCTCACTTACATGCACACAATCATTTTGGAATCCTAAAGTCAAGTTCTGAAAGAGTTAGTGCCAAAATATTCACAACTACCACCTAATCTAATCCAGTTGTTGATACCATAATTTCCCACATGAGTGGGGTAGCCACAAATCATGTTGTTAGCATTTATTTTAGATCTCTTCAACTCTATGAAAATACCTGTTTCAGGAAAGCTTGTTTCCTAAAACTATCTCAAGTAAAAAGCTCAAAAACAATCAATGCAGACAAGATTTGTTTCTTAAAGAATCTTAAAATAACTTCCTTGAGCTTCAAGGCAAAATTCAGCCTCCATTATGCATTTGAGCATTCATTGACCCAACTGTGTGTCTTAAGACCTTTCAAAAACTGATTCTGAAAACAGTTCAAGATGGTAATATCCTTGTAAGAAAGTTTGTCTCCTGGGTTGTTCTCAAAAAGAAAAATCTACATTAGGTCACTGAAGTCATGCTAGACTTTACAGTCAACAGCATGTTGGACCTGGATTGACATTCAAGGGTATTTTTGTCCTCATTTCTTAAACAAGCAAGATCTATGTGATCGTGGTGTGTCTATCTGTGTGTGTGTACGCACCTGCCTGTCTCTTCAGCCCCATCTACCTGTTCCTGAACTCCCTGGATAACGTCAAATATTCCACCATATATATAGTGGAATATTCCAATATAATTCCAATACCTGACATTCAGGTACATGAGGCATGGGTAGATGCATAGAGTGAGACATTATTAGTGCTTCAGGTCAGCTTTTATTAGCCATCACAGAATCCCCATAGGACAAAACCAGACTTAATTCATTACACCATTCTTGGAAACCATGTGTGTTATCAGCTATTTTAATACTGCTACTAGTCTATGGAATATCCTAAGTGTACACAACACGTGACATGTGCAAACCATAGAACAAAGTTTCTGCCTCTATTTTCTTAAGTTCCTTTTTTTTTTCCAGTTTGTCAAATAATTTACTTTAGTAATATAAATATTAGAGCCGCAAACTACCATAGCATTCAAAGACTTTGGCACTGTGTTGCAGCCATGTATTATTTGCTTCATTACAAAAGGTAAACCCTGTATTTTTATTAAGCCCATACCAGCTGTACTCCAGCTCAACGCAAAACATACCAAACAAGAAGCAAATTCTGAAATACAACTTATGCATTAAGCATTATCCACTACAAAACCTGTAGTGCTCTGCAAAATACCTTCAGTGTTGCAAGAGAGGCAACTCTGTAAGGCATATAAAATCAGGCTTTGGAGATAAAACTTTTTCTGCTATTTGTGTCTAGCGCTCTGTTTGCAAATGCAGGGCTCTGCCCTCCCAGCCAAGCAGCACCTTCGAAGGTTTAGTTCTGGAGAACATGAAGATTTTCCTTTGCCTTCAAAACAGACTTTTCCTTTGCTTTCAGCACAAGCGTCAGGGATACCTTCTTCTCTACTAGATCTTCCAGCAGAAGTACAAACGTAATCCCTAGCAGGCCTCAGTACTGCCTCCAAACCCCAGCTCTCCCAGCAATGCCCTCATATTATTCTAAAGCAAAGAAACTCCTCTATACTCAAGTGAGCAGAACACAGGAGCAAAACATGCTGTAACCAGCAGAGCAAACCCCTCGAAACTAGCTCAGCAGCCATATGTTTCTGCCCACAGGAGAAGGACTTTGAGAGCACTTAAGATCTCCAAGGTCTCCCCAGACTGGGAGAAGGTTCTGGAGAGAGGGTCACAAAACCAGGGACTACCACACCTTCCTCTTGAGAAAAGCAAAAGCCAACAGGTACCTCTAAGTACTCATTACTCTTTTTTACTACTTAGAGTTAACATCTGCTGGGAAATCAATACCGATAATCACAGCGCTGGTTGCCAGACTGCCAGAGGCCAAAGAAAAAGGATGAGAGAGGACGTATATGTGGAGGTGTTGCCAAAGCACATGGCAGCTGCAGAGGATCTGAGCAATTTCTTTAAGGAAATGGAAATGAAAGCGTAAATCGGTAGAACAGTACTGAAAGACAGATTTAACTTAATGCCCAAGCATACAGATTTTGATGTCTGAAGCCCAGCTATGACAAGTAGCAGGGAAATGTAAATGCAGCGGTTGCTAATGGGCATAATGAACAGGCAGGCAGCTTTGACAGCACGTTCTCAGCTGGAAGCTATATTCCCCAGGGACTCCTTATCTTCCACATCTACTTCTTTCAGCAACCATATAAATGTATCAGGCAGATTTGCCAACCACAAACATGCAACTGCTGGAAAACGCTAGCGGTTGCCAGTTAGGCCTGTAGCCAAAACTGCTACCTGGACAAACCAAGGAAACCTGGCTTCTCCGATTCCTATCATCAACACTTCCAGCTACGGCTGAGACACACGGAGAACAGAGAGCTCTCCAAGCCGGGGGCAACCCTCTTTCACAGACCTCCGAACTGTGCTGTGCTGAATTCACCTCCTGACTGAACTTTCACCCCATCTGCACTCTTCATTAATTTCTGTGAGTTTGCCTTTGTTTATTTGCCTCTTTAAACACAGACAGCCCAGTTTTATTTGCTCAGAGGGATGTTTTATTTTGTCCTTTCATCCAAACAACTACCGTCTGTAAAATTCCCAAAAGACTCCTCCCACAGACAAAGAACCAGCCAAATGCAATGCCAAAGGTAAAGGTACACTACCGAAAAATCACCAACACAAGAAAAAACATGCAAAGCAAATCAACATGTTCACATTAAAAAATAAAGAAATACCACGAAGAAAATTCATGGTATCCTACCAAACACAGTGGGATCACTCAAATGGCCATTGAGTACATGCAGCCTGATAGTGCAAATACCCACTTTTCTAATGCACTGCTGAAGGTACGCACTGCTTAAAATTCAGAAATGCACATGACAGCCTTCAGCCTTTCTCTCAGCCCACGTGGACGGGTATTACTCAGCTGTTCAGGAAGCTTGCTAGTTCTTCCAAATGTACCATTAGGCCTAAGAAAAGATACGTTACTACTATTATCTTGGAAAGGGTATTCCAGCAAACATACATGCAGGCGGAGCCAGGGCACTCTCTGCCCACCTCAGCTTTATTCACGGAAGCCAAAGTGACAACAGGCCCGTCAGATTTGATGATGCTCTGGGAAGCCAGCCCCTACTCTGTTTGATGCAAGATGGTGAATGCACTTGGTGCTGGATACAGCGGTGGTACGGGCGGGCAGTGAGCCATCTCAGCAGATGACCCGGCGCGTGGGCCTCATATTGAGCAGCGCTAGCTGGAGCGTCAGGCCCGGCATCCCCTTAGCACTGCTCCCCTCCCTACCCAGGCAGCCTGTATTCATCCCCCGCATTGCATCCCGACAGGAAACCCTGGGATACAGAAGCATCCTTTTCCCTTAATCTATCAAACAGCTATCAAACACAAGTTTATATTCTGCAGAGAAAGCTGGTTGCTTCTCCTTGCTGATGTGCCTCCCTTACACAGGCAGACACACACTGGAAGAGAAAGAGGGAGGGCTGGAGGGAGCCTCACAGCGTCTATTGAGACAAGAACAACAGATTTAGGGCAGAGCCTGCCTCATGCTGTCAGCTGAACACTGAGCCCTTTCAGGGCACTCAGACCCAAACACTAGCTGGGAGACTTTAGCATTTCTGCGCAGTAATCGAAGCAGCAAAAATAACTACCATAAAGAATGGCTATATGTGTATCTAACATCATACACTTGCTCTGCTTTTTTTCTCTGTTTACTAATTCCTGAACTACTAATAATAGCTAACAACAATGATAATGTTACAGAGCATGGAAAGAAAGGCATTTCACAAAGCGAGTCTCCCCAGGATGAACAGCGAGTTGCTGGACAGCAATGAACGTGGAGCTCCTGGACAGTGAAACCAGAATTAACCTCTGCCCTTGCTACTGACCAGTGTCTAGTGTCAATCCCGACGGATTTTGGACTCATGCATCCCCAAAGGTTGCATATTCAAACCTGGCATGTAAATAATTAAACTTTCTCTATACATTTCCAAGATAGGAAGAAGAAAGGCTACTGCTATTCAAGGTTCAGCATAACTATATATAATCTTGGCCTTCTTTCCATCTTCTAAAATTACTGAAATTATGACGATGGCACGACAAGGAATCACGTACTCAGCTGCTGAGGGCTCCCAGCCTGCACTGGACAAAACAACAGCTCTGAACCAGCCACTGGGAGATAGCACATGTGGCTCACAGAGAGAAAAAACATTCTTCAGGGCCAAGTGGGTATTGAAATAGGGTTATGTTTATAGCCAACAACATCACTGACAGACAACAAACTTGCTGAAGAATAAACCACAGACAGGAGACAAGGTCGGCTATCGAGAATATAAACACACAGGATTACAATGCCCACTTTTGAAGATTTACATTTTAAATATAGACCTATATTAAGATTTCCAATAGAATGTTGATTTTGCTGCATTATCACAGACATTGACCCTGCTATTTTTAATAAAAACTGACTAAGGCAACATAGAACAAACTTGAATTGTTCAAGGCTGAACTGAATGATCATACAGCATTCCTGTGATAAGGAAGCACACCCTAAGGTCCACTGTGGAAACCTTCCTATTCTCAGACATGAAAACACTTCCAAAACCTGACTTACTATTGCCATTTAAAATGCCTTAACTACAAAGTTACATAAAACCTGTGTAGTTTCTACCAGTGAAATGCAAAGCACACAAGTGGTCTGTATTTTGAAGGTCAGACAAGCAATGTGAACTATGACCTTCAGGATTCATGAAACCATGACATTTTAAGGTGGGAGGAGAGAAAATATTCTTCTGTCTTGTCCAAGCCACAAGACACTAAAATGAACAAACTACAAATATTAAGATTCAGTAAAAATATTTGGGATCCAACATTTAATATTAATGAATTGTTCTGGTGAGAAAAAATTCAACAGCGAGGCACCAGGACAATAATCCACAATTTTAGTCTGTTTTGTATAATCCAGGAGAATATGATACAATTTTACCTGTATGTGACCTGCTTTTTGCAGAAGGAACACTACCTTAAAAGGTAACTCTTTAGCTTAATTATGACAATTTACATACTGTAAAAATTAAAAAAAATTCCTTCTTTATGCTACTAACTATAACTGTTCAGAGGTATTCATTATGTCAAATAGCACCAAAGCCAGGGTCTCGTTTCCCTTTTGCTGCTCAATAAAGTGGCATTGGCAGCAGTATGCTTTAACACTCGTAATTTATTAACCGCATAGGTGTTGTAGCATGAACTAAAGCCACAGACAGGAGACATTTAGCAAGTTACACATACTGCATATTTTCACAGCAAAGGAGTTCCTGCTGTGCTTTTCTTGCCTCCCACATTTTTATGATTTTTTTCCCCTCATGGTAACTGCCAAGCCTCACATATTTTGGAGATGCTTCCTTATTTTGCCCTAACACTCTTTCTCATGTTTTAAAAAGTGTTGCTGTGTATTTATCAAGGAGACACTTAACATATCCTGAAGAATTTTTAACTTTTTCAAATGCAGATAGGGAAGTCCAAAATAGACTCATATGGTGTTTTACAGGACAGTATCCTGGCTACAAAGACTTGCTATTCCATAGGCTGGCAAGAGACGTGTAACAAGGGCAGCAGCCACCGTGTAGGAGGGTCTTGTTAGAAAGCACCGAGATGTGCACATTTATCTCTGGTTGCTCCAGCTGAGGGAACAAGATTTTTATTATTGTGTGTCACTGGAAGTGTTCACAACAATAGCCCAGCTTTTATGATTTCTAAGAAAATCTCTCTTACCAGTGACCTTTATATTTTAATGCCATTCTTTTGCATATCACACAAAAAATGTTCGAGATGTACTTGAAGGTTCAGTAGGAAGGGTGTTTTCCTTTGACCACATCAACATGTTATCCAAGTCAGCCCCACAACCTACGTTTCAAAACTAACTTCAGACAGGAACAGATTGAGAGTATATGACATTATTTAATGCCACTACTAGTTTTATCTTTGTTCCCTCTCTTTTCCTCTATACACCCACATAGCCATCGAGAAGCTTTACAGCATTATTCAGTAAGACACAGTGAGAGGAAGCGAGTATTGTTCTGCTGGGGAGTATTTACAGGGCTAAGACAGGTGGCCCATCGCTCAGTTGATGAAGTCAAAAAAAGTTCTTTGCCACTTGAACAATATTCGCATTTTGGAATGTCCAAAATACGCAGCTCCTGTGATACTCGAAGAGTGAAGGTGGAAGAAGATGGGAAAGACTAGAGCACAGGGAAGAAAGGACTGAAGTTTTCTGCTTTTTAAGTGAATGTCAATCCAAACGCATTTCATCCAGGCTCCAAATTTACCTAAGGAGGGCTGGCAACATTTTACACTAAGAACAGAGTGTATGTGCATGGTGATTGCATCATCTTTTGTACGGCAGCCCGAGCACCCAGAGCTACCCACAGGCTGAGACACGGAGGTTAAATCATAGGCTCTTTCCCGCACCCTGAAAGCAGGCTGCACAGGAAAAACACAACTGATTCAGCGACTTAATTGCGTTACGTTATTTGTACTGCAGTTGCTGCGATGTCAAGCACTCGGTCAGTGCCGGTCTACCACGCGTCGAAACCCACCCCCATTTTCATGCCCGCAGCACGGCAGGCCTCGCTGCCGTCAGAAGCACGGCCCCGCACGCCTCTCCCCGGCCCCGCAC
>VZTL01002683.1:4120-17612 GCA_013400535.1 Scopus umbretta | reverse complement strand
GAGATGAGGTGTCCCAGGGACCAGGAGAGGGAGCTTTAGTCTACAGCAGACAAAAGCTGTAATCTGGAAGGCGGGGAAGCCGCACGCTGTCCCTGGGAGCTCAGGCTCAGCCGCCGAGGTACCTGCTTCCCCGGTGCTGCTGCAGGCACGTGGTCGGGTCACGTGGTGGCTCCTTTTAGCCGCGTTGGGGAAGGGAGCCTCCTGCTTGCAGCAAAGCCCCCGGTGCAGTTTTTGCTGAGTAAGGGCAAAACCGTATCTGGGGCAATGTAGAACACAACGGGCGTACAGATTGTATTTGCTTCTTGTGGAAGGAATTTGTGAACATGACCGGAGAGACTCGGACCGTGTGGAGCCAATAGGCGTGCATATCTATTTACGCATAAATACCAAGAAGGCTATTTTAATGTGTCAACGTCTGTCATTAACGATAGCAACATGATGACGTGTCAGAATAGCCATGCTGTAGTCAGGGTTGCCTGTGTAGTCAACCAGTTGTGGCTTAAGTACTCTTAGATCTGATTAGAGACACATGTTAATTTAAATATGTAAATACTGCTTAAGGCAATTTTAATAATAGGATTCATCCTCCTTCCCCTCCCTCCCCCTTCCCTAAGAAAAAAGTCAACTGGAAAAGCTGCTGCACTGCTCTGTACCTCTGCATTGCTAGGCTTTCTACAGTGAAGCAACTTATGTCAGACTTTATCAGGCTTATTGTTAAGTCAAAACTCAACAGAAGCTGCTATGAGAATCCATAAGTGAGAGGGAGAATTACCTAATTTTCATCTCTTTTCCACTCCGATCCAAAAAACTGGTAAGCCATGTAAAAATTATGTTGGACTACAGATTACTGCTGCTTCATCTTACTGATACTTCTCAACATTCTGACAGACTTCAGTTTATGTGATAGGTTCCATGCTATGATGTGGAATTCGAAACTCTTTTCCAGATCTTTCTTCTGCTTCCTGCAGCCTGAAACATATCACATGATCCTCTTGGTGCAAGAGCCATTGGTCTCCATAATAGATGAAGCAGTGTTCCTTTCCCTTATTGATCACAGCACTCCTTCAGGAGTTAATTGTACAGAAAATAGTCTTAAGCTGTTCAGTGCTTTTTGGGTAGTGAGAAAGAAGAGGGTGGAAAGCTTTGTGGTACAATTAAGGAAAAGTTACTTGACAGTACAACTCAAGGCTATTGGTTTAGTACCACAAGTTAACGGAAAGCCATAGCATGAAGATGCATTTTTTTCTTCTTTTCACCCTAAGTATAGTCCCTTTTATGGCTCTGTAGCAAAATCTGGTTGGTGCACGTAAGGTGAGCTTAATTTCTTTTCTGTTTATTAACACTTGCAGAGCTGTTGCGCAGCCACTGGTACCTGTATTGGGGAAACATAGCGTACAAGCAAGAACCTTACAGCCTCAGTGGCGAAAATTTTTTCATGTCAGAGACCGAGAACTCTTGCAGTCGTTTATGTCATCCCGTCTTCTCCAGACAGAAGATACCAAAAAACTGCAATCAAAGATCTCTTCATCTTATTGATAAAGCTACTAATAAGGCAAAATGTCTGTCAACGTCAACCGCAGTGTTTCAGATCAGTTCTATCGCTACAAAATGCCCCGTCTGATTGCCAAGGTAACTTACTAACCATTAGTGGTAAGTAGGTAGTGTTCCATATCACTTGTTGTCTTGATAGAAGAGAAGTAGAGCCGTGAGGTAATGATACCAATGTTTAGCCAGTCATAGGGCAAGGAGGATGTCTGCTCCTTTCTGTCCAGACTAAGTGCACGTAAGCTCTTTTAAGCAGACACACTTCAAAGCAGAACTTTGATGTAGTGAAATGGAGAATACATACTGGGTTTAGCTGTTGCAGTCATTAAACATCAAAATACTTTTTTTTTTTTTTTCTTTAGGTGGAGGGCAAAGGAAATGGAATAAAGACAGTTATAGTCAACATGGTTGACGTTGCAAAGGCGCTTAATCGGCCTCCAACGTGTAAGTAGTCTGGAGTGACAAAGCACTTATGTTTTCATGTTTGAAGTGGTAGTGTTAAGTAGCTTTTTTTTTTTTTTGATGCTTTTGTGTTTGAAGTGGTAGTGTTAGATAGCTAATAAAGCATTAATTAATACTATTCTTTCAAGATTTGTAAGAAAGAAATGTGATTATCTCAGGATGAAATAATGAATAGAAAGAAGCAGTGGCATATTTACTTGCTGTTAAAAATCCCGGTGAAGGTATGAGGGCAGTGGTGGTTATTATATTTTCTTTACAGATCCTACCAAATTTTTTGGTTGTGAGCTGGGAGCACAGACCCAGTTTGATGTTAAGAATGACCGTTACATTGTCAATGGATCTCATGAGGCGAATAAGCTGCAAGACATGTTGGATGGATTCATTAAAAAATTTGTTCTCTGTCCTGAGTGTGAGAATCCTGAAACTGATCTGGTGAGTGCTCTCTGTCCGTGTTAAAGGTAACACTATGGAAACATTCCATTAGAGGTTTATGGTGGTGGTGTGAAGTTAATGGCTGACTTGAATATCTGTGAAGAGAAAATCCAGTATACCCCTGCCCCCCTTGGGAATGCTTTAGACTTCTAACAGCTGAGAACTTCGGAACTGAATTGCTACTTCTAAACCTGCTCTGTTGGTGAGAAAAAGCATTGAAACCTCTAGCTTAATCCTGTGGAGGAGATGATGTAAATATCAGGTTTAGGCTTTAATGCATAATTGTTTTGCAAGTGGTATGTTAACTGGAGGTTGTTCTTTTCTTACAGCATGTCAATCCTAAGAAACAAACTATAGGTAACTCTTGCAAAGCCTGTGGCTATCGAGGCATGCTTGACACAAACCATAAACTCTGCACGTTCATTCTCAAAAACCCACCTGGTAAGTGTGTTTCCTGATTTGGTGGGAGTAAGGGGAACTTCTACTTCATTAACAGCGCTCACCCTGAAGAAGAACAAATAGCTTATGTCTAATTAAAGTGTGAAAAGGCTCCAGCGTATGCCTAGAGTATGCTTGTAGGTCAGGATGAAGTAGCTGTGTTTGTAGTTTGAATATGAGCAGTCTCGTCCCTTGTGATCCTGTATCCTTCCCAAGTAGAAGTATCTGTGAAGAGTTGGATTTCCCTGTACAGGAAAAAGGAGGAGAGCTAGTCAGGAAGCGCTCGTTGTAGTTATGCCTTTAAGTCAGTATGAAGTAAAAGCAATATAGTGAATGCAACTCTAATGTACTTGTCTTGTGCAAGCAACACTCTGTAGTAAGCATCTAGTTGCCTGCTGCAATTTAAGCTTGCTAGAATAGAAAAGCCTAACCTATTCCAGGGGTCTCGGCTTTGTGAGGTCACCTGTTATATGGGCTTGGACAACTTACATCTTTGAAATGGAGATTTCGCAGTGGTGCAGGGACTTTATTCTACGAACTAGAGAAAGCTAAAACGTTAAAATTCACTTGCAGAAAGTGGTGACACTGGTACAGGAAAGAAAGAAAAGGAGAAGAAGAACAGAAAAGGCAAGGACAAAGAGAATGGTTCTGTGTCCAGCAATGAGACACTTCCACCACCACCACCAGAGGAGATTACTCCTCCACAGGTTGTGGTAAGTAGAAGGGAAAGTGGGGAGATGAGGGTGTGTGGTGTCTCTCTCGCTCTGACTTAAAACTTTAAATCGCTGGTATTCCTTGCAAGTCAGCATTGCACCAAAAGTTCTTACTGTATCCAGAACTTCACTGCTGGAGTCAAAGTATATCCCTGTCTGCCCTCTACAGCAGCTAATCAACTCTTCAGTAACAGTGTGTGTGCTCCTTGCTAAGTGAAAGCTGCATACCCTTCTACAATCCAGCTCCCTGGAAAGGAGTATCTCATGAGCACACTAGATAGTGGTGGAACACCACACTTAACGTAAGCCTATGGATGGCTACAAACACATGTCTAGCTTCCGTTACTTCTTTCCCACATCTGCCCTTTCTCCATCGTCTGACTTGCCAATCATAGTGTAATCCTTTCCTTAGGGAAAAATCAAAAATACTTGTTCATAAACATGTTCTCAAGTCTGTATCTAGAAACAATGCTCACTTATTGCTAAGCTTGTAGTAATATCATATGAATCTCTTGTTTTGGTTTTGTTTTTTAGGAGGAGGAGGATGATGATGACTGGGGTGAAGACACAACAGAAGAAGCCCAGAGACGTCGAATGGATGAAATCAGTGACCATGCGAAGAACCTCACGCTTAGTGAAGACCTGGAAAGAACAGTGGAGGAGAGAGTCAACATACTCTTTGATTTTGTGAAGGTGAATATTCTCTCGTCATTTGCTTGGTAGCCACTCTGTTGTAGTTGTATACAGTGTTGGTAAGGAGACTAAGAGCAAGCTGCTTAAAGCTTCTAGCAAAGTACCGCTTCCACCAGTGGTGGGGAAGGAAGCGGTGTAATAGAGCATGGACGCAGGCCTCGGTAGCTGTAAAATGTTTTTATCTGTTCGTGTCTCATAGAAAAAGAAGGAAGAAGGTGTCATTGATACTTCTGACAAAGACATTGTAGCAGAAGCAGAGAGACTGGATGTAAAGGCAATGGGCCCTCTGGTTCTCACTGAAGTCCTTTTTGACGAAAAGATTCGTGAACAGATAAGGAAATACAGGCGTCACTTCCTTCGTGTAAGCAGTCTCTTTGTTATCTCACTGAGTTGAGAGCAGAAGCAGCAGCTCTTTGGAGAGGAAGAAAAGCTAATTTAATTGCTTTTGTTTCTTATCAATTCTAGTTCTGCCACAACAACAAGAAAGCTCAGAGATACCTTCTCCATGGCTTTGAGTGTGTGGTAGCCATGCATCAGTCTCAGCTTATTTCTAAAATACCGCATATTTTGAAGGAAATGTATGATGCAGATCTTCTGGAAGAAGAAGTCATCCTTGGCTGGGCGGAAAAGGTAAGGGGTAGTATTTCATGTACTGTACCAGCTAAGTACCTGAACGTAGCTTCCTGCATCTGGCTTCTCCGTTCTGGTGCAGTTTCTTGTGCAGACATCTGTAGACAACTAATCTGAGATAAGTACTGCCTGGGAGAAACCTCCCTTTCAAAAACTGGTTGGTCAAGGCAGTAGGGTGAGGTTAGACTTCTAAGTTAGGCTCTTGCTGTATTTGGGTATGATCTGATGGAAACTCCTCAGTGTTCAAGCAAAGTCGGCATGCTTCTGTCTTTCAGGCCTCAAAGAAGTATGTTTCAAAGGAGCTTGCCAAAGAAATCCGTGTCAAAGCAGAACCATTTATTAAATGGCTAAAGGAAGCTGAAGAAGAATCTTCCGGTAATGAAGAAGAAGATGAAGATGAAAACATAGAGGTAGGAAAGGCTCAGTTACTGTAAACAACTCCAGGGTTGCACTGTTCTCGCACACTTAAGTCTTGTGCTTGGTCCTGGTGTGCTATAAAATGGCTTATTTCACGCATTACTGCGCATGTTGGGAACTGGAGGAACGCCTCTTTCCCAACGCTTCGTCAGGGCGTTTTTGCTACACAGAGTCACTTGTCTACACAAGGTGATTGTTGTAACAGTACAGGTGCATCGTAACAGCCGAAGGCTGTCACTGTGGAATGGTACAAATGGTCTCTTGCATAGTGGTAGTTCATATAGTGGAAGATTGACGAGGTCTTGTGCGTAAAACCTCCTGTTTTTTAGAAGAGTTAGTGGGTGTGTGTTGGTTAGAAAAGCTGACGAAGGAGCAAATAGCTGTTCTCACAGTTGAGGCCTGAGTAAAATCTGTTAGCTACACTCCAGTGGAATGGGGCTGGGATTGTTTTTGCACATGTGTCTTTCGCTCTCCCCATGGTACCCCCTCTTCTTCCCAGATATGAGATCCTGCTTCCTACATGCATGCCTCTGCCTTATAAAGACAGATGTTCAGGTGTAGTTGTAGTTTCAGCATGCCTGAACTTGGGTTTCCTACACTATTAATTCTTGTGCTGGAAGGTGCTGCGCAGTGTATTTTGGAACACGGAGCAACGTGTTAAGCAGCTCATGGCACTAGACAGGGCTGTTGAGCGGGGGGGGGGGGCAGTGTTGCAACTCCTGATGTTAATTAATCTAGTGCTTAACGATGGCAGTAGGTGGTGTAGTAAAATTAAGTGTCTTGCCTCCGCAGGTGGTGTACTCTACAACTGCCAGTGTACCTAAAGTTGAAACTGTGAAGCCTGCAAACAGTAAAGATGACGACATTGATATTGATGCCATTTAAAGTGATGCAACATAGCTTCCAGCGTAATAATGCAAACTTCTCTGCATTTTCTGCCAGAAGTGTGACTTGTATGTGCACAAGCTGAAATGGCTTAACAGCCTGCTACTCTTTGTACTCTTAAAATGTATCTTTTTACTGTGACTGGTCTTGTGTAACTAAGCCTAATACCAAGGAGTCAGCACGTCGGTGAACTGATCTAGTTTGCAACTGGCATGTTCTATTTTGGTTTTCTAACTTGTGTTGGACACATGCTTGGAGCACACTTACACAGTTGTGGAAATAAAGGATTTGGTTTTGGTCAATCTTCATTTGTGGCTCTGAAATCTTATTTCTTTTCCAAGTAAGTATTTACGCAAGTTAATGAAATGTGCAAAGCTTGAGACAAAATGACAGACATCTCTTGAATGAGACAAAAAAAAGAAATAGCCTTAGCTTAGAGGCTGTTTTGCAACAGCGGAGAGTTGAAGCCTGGGCAAGACGCGGGTGTTGGGTAACCTACAGTGCACAGATGCGAGCTTCTTCAAACAGAAGGCAACTGTCTGGGTTCTGGTCTTGTGGGCTTTTTTTAACAAGAACTTGCATAGGCGTTCACTGTGTAAGCTTGTTTGGGGTTGGTTTTTCTGAGGTTTTCGACAGCTCCACTAAAGGCAGGCTTCAGTGCTTTGCCTAGAGCTGAGGAAACCGGTCCCCCTGGTAGCTGCACGGCACTGCTGAGCAGCTGGCTGTGGCCGCATGCAGCCCCCTGCGCTGTCAGAAGAAATGTAGCAGAAGAAATGGGCACCCTACCTGCTCTGATTTGGGGGCAGGGGAGCCCCCCAGGCAGACCTGTGTAGCTCTGGGAGCGAGGTTTGTAGGTCCTCGATGCCAACGCTGTGGTACCCCATTCTTTTGGAAATGGTACAAAGAGAAACCCAGCCCCTCTACATGGGGGAAACCAATGTGACGGGGTGAGCGACAGTTCTGGCCTAGGAGTGAGGGTCCGTGCGGCCCTGGGGGAGGGTTCTTTCGTTGTCCTTCACAGCCTTCTGCTCTGGAAAACCAAGACTGGCGAGAGAGTGACTATGGTTTGATGCTGTGGGGGGTTTTGCAGGGGTTTTGTCTTTTTTGTGAGATTCAGTATTCCAGGTTTTGAGAGATCAAGGCTCCAGTGCACAGTGAGCTGCTTTTCCTAATCAAACTAGTTCAGCACAACTTAGATGAAGGGGAAGATTGGGTTTGCTAGTTACAATAGTGGTAGCATTCCTCTCCAGAACAGTGGGCTGTAGGTCTGTGAACTTGCTGTTGGTGTTGCAGGCGGCCCTGGCATCCAACTGTCACTTGGCACTAGCAGATGTGGCAAATGGCATTGGAGAGATGGGGTGAAGCCATGAAGTGTTTGGAAATGTTCCTGTGTTCAGATGTGTGTTTTACTGCAGCAGCACAAAACCATGTTTTTTGTTTTTAATTTAAATACAGGTTTACTTCTGGCTTTTTTTTTTCCCCCCCCTCTTAACACTTGTTCTCCTTTCCACTTAAACTGGGTTTGTATTTCAAAAGTGTCAACTCTTACACTTGTTGGGAACCTGGAAGATGAATTACTAACCCCCATGTGACCTGTCCAGAAGCTGCCTCCTCCTGCTGCAGGTGCTCGCCTCCCTTGTGCGACGGTTGTGTGCACCCCATTGCGGGCATCTGTCTGCCAGGCTGGAAGCAGAGCCTGGAAGGTTGCCATGCTCTGAAGAAAACGCAGTGGAGCTGTTAGAGAGCTGATGGGTTTTGCCGGGTACTGCTGTAGAAAGCTCTGTGGGCACAGGTTTCAGTTCACGTGGGTAGCAATTCACAGACTAGAACCTGTGGAACTTTTTTAAAACGAAAGGCTGGAACTTCAGGGGTGGTGACAGAGAGGGAAGGGTTAAAAACACTGACTAGTTGGAGGCAAGGTTTCAGCCCCGGGCTTCCTCCTCACTTGTATCAACAGGTCAGTCGTTAGCAACAGCCAGGAAAATGAAATCAACAGCCAGGAAAATGAAATCGTTCACGGGTATCTCCCGGTCGCCTTGCTGACGTGGGTGTAAGACTACCAGGACTACTTCCCTGGTAGTCGCTGACCTGTTGCAGCAGGAGGTGGGTGCTTGTACCTCGGGTGGATTTGCCTTTCTGAGCGGAATTTCTGCCTGTGGAGGGCATAACAAGAAGCCTCCGCTGTCCCAGGAGTGCGTCACGGCTGCGACGTGGAGAAAGGCCGTGCCCCTAACTGACTGCACAAGAGTCCTCTGCAGCGTGGGCAGTGCCCTCTGCCCCTCACCTGAGCCGCGTCCTTGGCTAGTACCGGTCAGGCTGGTCAGTTGATCCACGCTGATGGTCTGCGGATGCGGCTTTGCAGATCCAGGTTGATACCACCTCTAGGATGTGACCAGGAGGTTTCTGTTGAGTGCGTGTTGTGTGGTGTACTAGCTGTGACGTGCTGAAGTTTCATTTAGGTTGTAGTTAGTTTCATTTGGGAGCAGACTTGACGGCAGTTGCAGGCTGCCACCAAAGGGGATCATCTTCCTAGTGACTAGCAAGACAGACCTGTTCCTTCTGTTAGGGAAACTAGGAAATAAATCCACCAAAAGAAGAGTATTTTCGTAGGATCAGTGAACTGAGGATGTCATAGCAAAGCTCTATGATGGTAGATTTGGGGTAAGCATGGTGGGAGCGTGCAGGGAGTGAAAGTGTTGTCTGTAGTAGCCCACAGGTGGGTCAGATTAAGTGTATTATAAAGTGGTACCCTAATAGTCAGACATGGGGGAGGCTTCTAGAAGCACTGAGGCCACCACTAACTGAAATCCCTGGCACTGAGTTACCCTTCTCACCCTATTTTCACGTGCATATTGCTGTTTCCATCTCAGATAGTTAACTGAGGATTCCACCAACTAATAAAAATGGGTGTTTGTTTTGTGAGCATTTCTTTAGGGGAGGAAGAAGCCTGGCTTAGAAGTTTCCTGAGTCTTTGAATTTATTGCAGCTGCCATCTGATTAAAAGCAACAAGTACGTCTTCAAAAGGCAGCTTGGTGTTCAGATACAATCTGCTGGAGGCTTCAAAGAGACTCCCGGCACCTGGAAAGGGAACAGTGAGTGACGAGTGCTTTCCCTCACTTCATACCGTAAGTCTCTCTGTTTAAAAACCTCAGCGTGAATGCTGCGATTTGGCAGGTGGAAGGTCTAGCGGCAGGTCCATTAGCCTTGGCTTTACATCATCTCCCCCCGGCAGCCTGCGATCGGGAGCTTTGCTGCAGCTCAGTGACCTTCATCGGTGGCTTCTCTTCTTCCAGCACAACGGGGAGCTTCTCAGCTGAGGGCTTTGCTCGGGACAGCATCATGAGCAGATGAAAGGAGCTCAGCGGCTTCAACCGGGGCTTAAAATCCTGACTGTTGTTGTGTGTATAAGAAGGAAAATTGCCCAGTTTTAGTTTTTATCAATAAGAGCCTAAAAATTGTCATTAGAGGCCAGGGCCTCGCTCAGCTGGATATGGTAGACATGTATTACATAAAAGGACGCTTTTTGCTCCTGGAAATGTACAGCTGGGGCTTGCAGCGAGGCGATGACTAAAGGTACGGGAAAAGTGATCTGAAGGGATTGCAGCAGGCATAGTAATGTGCTGAACGTTTTTTATTTCCCCTTGCTGTGGTGGCGGCTGCCCCAGCCTGTGCGGCCGCGATGCAACGCTCCCAAAGAGGTCAGCTTTTTAAACGGGGGGCAGTTCACTCCGCAGGGTCACTTGCGTGAGCCATTACCACAAGGCCATCATTCCTCCCCGCTAAGACCTTCCTTGTTCTTCGGGTTGAGATGCTCGCTGAAAGATTCCAATCTCCACCCATGTCAAACAGCTTGGTTGATTTCTTGCTGGCCAGATGTGCCATGGAGTTAAGAGAGTTGATTTATAACTCTAACAAATAATGCTTAATATGTGGGTGTATTCCAGTTGTGCAAGTTCTGTTGCTGAGGATTGACTCCTTGGCATTCAGTAACACCACTGAACCGTGAAAATGTGGAACAGAAAACCCAGAAGTAAAGACAATGAAAAGCAGCTTGAAAACAATGCTCTTCAAAGCCTTGTCTGTGAAATACTGTTAGCACGCTTAATTTTCAGCTTAAGTCTTAGAAGTTTTTGGAGCCATTTGGATTGCTTACATGCATGCTTGACAGGCTGCTGGCGTTGTCTATGCTTTTTTCATTTTGAAGACAATCATCGTGCTGCCACGGAGGTGTCAGAGTGTGTCTCTGGCTGTGGAATTGGTGAGGAGCTGTTCTGGGGCTGCTGACCAGCTTTCCCAGGATGTCACTTCCTCACCTAGTGTGGACCAGCACCAGGGTAACTCCTCGGCTTCCTTAAAGCTGTTCTGATTGACATCCATCAAGGACACAGCTCTGGCACTCAGGTGATGCTGCTTTTAATTCAGTGAAATTCTGCAACTCCTTAATGTTTTTCAGAGGAAAAACTAAAAAACCTTTGATATCTTGGGTTAAGAACACAAGAAACAGGGGTTCACCTGATCATTATCAGTAAAATTGAGGGAACTGTTCCTTCTGTTGTAATGAGTGTCAGGGACATCCAGTAAACACTAAACCATTTTTTACAGGCATCAGTTTGTCTGCTTGCACGTGCTTCCAAGTTGGTGGTGTTTAATTAGCTACGGCTCTTTAGTAATTTAACCTCAGCAAACACCTGCGCCCTGGGATTCTGTAAATGGGATGCCATTAGCTTCCAGTGATGGCCGCGCAAATCCATCAGCGATGGGGCAGGTCCAGGCTGAAGCCAGGAAGCCAGGTCAGTAAGGCAATGGGGGGATCAGCAAGGTGCAACCCCGCGGGCGCCCAAGCTTCACGGGGGCCCCAGCGTGCGAGCAGCTCCCGAGCCGCGGTGGGGAGGCCCCAGGCAGAGCTGCTCCCAGCTCTTTCTCACACTGCTCCTTCCACGTCGCTCAGCTCCGAGGTTCCCTGGCTGCACTGTATCGGAGCTGACCTTGAACACGGGCAGTCCCGCACCTGTGAGGCAGGGGATGAGGTTGCAAAGCCTGTTCCTGCTCCCAGGACCCTGACGTTTTCTGAGGCTGAAGCTGTAGAGTGCTTTTTCCCACTGCTAATCTTATCTCATTACCGTGGTGTTAGATGCATTTTCTGCACAGTATTTTCTTTCTCAAGAGGAGAAGAGAGGATGCAAAAAGGAGAGCTCTGGTCTGAGCGTAGGGTTGTAGGCACTTCAGCCATACCGTGCAGATAAGGAAAGTATCAGCACCAGGAACTCCTCAGTGGGAGGTTTGTGTGGGTGTTGTGTTATTCTTTCTGAATTTTTGCTCGATACTGATTTTTATATCTGCCTGGTATTAATAAAACCCAACTAACAGCACTGACGTCAATGGAGCTTGGCTTTGTATCTGCAATTAAGGTAGGCATCTGGCATCCTTAAAAGAAACATGACAAAAGTCTATTTCCCCAGGAGAATCCCATCCCTGTGTTGTCAGGGAATTGTTAATAAATTGTTGATTGATTAAATAATAATCACTCTTCTGGACAAAGTTACAGGTATACAAATTGTGAACAGAGTAGTTCCTATAGTAAAAGACTAAATAAAGAGACTAAGGCTTTTTCACGTGGTCTCTGAGGCTGGGAAACCTGGATTTAAAGGCCTCCATCTCCTGCCTCCATTGTTTCTTCAGCCTGGGCTCAGGAGCCAGAGGAGCCGGCGGTCCCACCTGGATGTGCTGTGGGGCTCAGGGTGGTTCCGGCTGGTGGGCAAGCACACTCAGCGGGGAAATGGGAAGCAGGAGCACAGCTGCGATGACAGGAAAATTCTGCTCTGTGTGGGAAGGTGATGGGATTTAAAGTAATCTCTTTTAGAGTCTTACTTATCACCTGATGTTTAATCCAGGAGTTTGCATTCTCCATTGCCTTCTCCATGAACAGGATGGCTAGATTTTAGTTTCCATTTATTCTGCTGAAAGACTCCTATGTAAAGATCCAGAATGCAGAAGGGGCAATTTTAAGGAAAAAGTCATTGACTATTGGTGGACTTCTAACAAAATCTGAAGAACCAGTTTAAATGAGACTAATGGTATCAGCCAGGTCCCGTGAGGTCAGATCAAGAGAGCAACTGCATCTACTCAACCTGCTGTCAGGAACACACCACCTCCAGAAGACCAAAGTCCCCACTTAGGTGGAGCAGTACAGGTAAAGGGAAGGGAAATCTTTCTGTAAGGAAAGGGGGATGGATCCTACCCAATGGAGGTCACTGAAGAGCAACACCCTCACCTTGTAGCCAAATGGAGGAGCCAAAGGTTTTTAGCTAGTAGCACAACTTGCTGAAGTCAAGAGTCCAGGGATGAAAAAGCACAATAAAAAGTACTTAGATGTAGGCAGAACTAATTAATTGTGTGTTCCTCATGCTGTTTAAAAATAAAGGGGATGAGGGGTGATGAGACCTCCTGGTCAATCCTGATGCCAGAAAACCAGAGCAACACATTTGACTTTGGCAAAACAAATTACATTGGAAGAAAGAGGTGCTCTCGAAGCCCCCGGAGCTGCGCAGCCAGCCTCTCCCCACTGACTAGTCCTGGTGAAGCTCCTCACGTGCATGGACCTGGAGATGCTTTCAGTTTTGCATGACCAGGTTTGGGTGCCCAGGTGATAACGTCTGCTCGGAACCTTTGGGGAGGGCAGGAGCGTGCGGGCTGGGAAGGAGGCACCAGGGAAGTCAGGCTCAGCGCCACGGGCACAGCTGGCTGCATCCTGGTCCAGGCCAGCGAGCGGGAAGCCAGAAGGTGGAGGTGGTTGCAATATGTGGGTGGTGGAGGAGTGAGAGGCGACCGGTGAGGCCTTCCTGATTTGTAACGCCAACAGGCGTGTCCCGGGGAAGGGGGTGGTTTATCTGAATCATCGAGGGGGAACTGAGTGTTCCTGGTGGGAGGGGAAATGGGAGAGCAGGTACCTGTCTGTCCTGAGAGCCTCTTCTGGGGGCGTTTGGCGATGTGCACCGGGGAGCTGCGGTGCTTCACGAGCGCAAGACACTAACTGCTGCAGTTTCTTTTTTTTTTACGTAGTCTTTTATGATATTGTCGCTGCCTTTGTTCCTCTCTTTTTCTCAGCGCTGGGGGGTGGGACTGGAAGACAGAAAGCAGCAGCGGTATCCCTAATACCAGAAAACCTGTTCTGCAGGAAAACCTGCGGATGCGTGTGGGATGGGGAAGGAGCGGCTGCGCTCATGACCCAACCTGCCCTGCACATAGCAGGCCGGGAGGGGGGGGGGGGGGGGGGGGG
>VZTL01002682.1:6288-18806 GCA_013400535.1 Scopus umbretta | reverse complement strand
AGCCCAATGATGCAGAACATTAAAAATAATTCTTTTTATTATAATAGTACACGCTTGAGCAAGCTTTGCTATCAGCAAGTCAGGAGATAGAAATGAATGCAGATAATCCCGCAGCCATACAAAATGTAGTCTTGCAGAGAGATGACTTGCAGAACGGACTACTTAGCACTTGTCGAGAAGTTTCGCGAGCTACTGCAGTAAGTAATACGTTCTTACCAGTAAAACTCAGTGAAGTGTTAAAACGATTGTCTTCATGTTCGTATTCTTAATTGGGTTGTCTTTGGTTATTTTGTTGGAACATAATGAAAAACTCGGTTGTCTTTTACGTGCTTGTATTTTTGTCAAAGGCAGCTGGAAGGTGATCTTTTCACTACATTCATCGAGTAGTCTTTGTCTACTTTTGTTTGGCCAGGAATGAGTGCATACTGACCTTAATTGGTGTGGTAGTTTTAATCTTTATAATATGAAGATGATTACGTAAGAAGTAAATAATACAAATAAGCTACTTTATGTGATGGCAAAATAGTAGCAAGCACAAACTTTATCAGATATTTGATCAGATAGGTGACTTATTTTAAGCAAAAGCAGCTGCAGGATGAAAAGAAGAAAAGATTATACTGACATGGTCTCTCTTAGTAGTGGGCCATTCTATTGAAAAGATCTTTCAAGTTATGCACTTTCAAAAAGCTTAAAAAAAAAAAAAAGTTAAGGAAGGGAGTTGCTATTTACTGTCCTCTTCCAGTTCATGATGGTTTCTACACTGAAATGACAAGGTAAAGAATCGGTTTTGTCTACTTTTTTACATATATATCCAAAAAGGTATTTCAACGTCAAATTCCAGTGGTTTGCAGTGGTGAAACTGATACAAAGTAGGCCCTGAAATACTGGGTTTAGTCTGAATGTTAGACTGTGTTTTAAAAGGAATTGGTTGGACAAGCAAAAGGGAATCAGGGGAAAGGAAATCCTCAGGATATACTTCTCCTCATTAACTTTTTAATTTATGCTAAATTGAGTAAATTGCTTCATATAGGCTTAAAAAGTTGAGCTGACCTCAAAGAAGATTGTCTTTTTGCACCTTCTCCCTTCTGGTGCTTGTAGTTTCGCATAAGTAAAATAAAGGCCTGGGGCATTCACTGGTAACCTTACAGGCAGGGCTGGATGACTTACATGTGTCTTGCATCATACATTGCACATACACGCACATGCTGTGCACTCACGCATATGTATTCTATGCGATAAAAGAGACAAATTTTCATCTGGTTTTCTGGGTTTTCTGCCTCGGTGGATGGACAACTTAAGAGCCCCATGCCTGCTGAATATAAAGACATATTCTGAAGATTTTGCCCTTGCCTATCTTTTTTGTTTGTGAAAAGACAAAATACTGTCTGTTTGAATTCCATTCAGTATCATTACAAAATCGAAAATCTGTTTAAACATTGCATTCTCTAAAATTCATATTTATTTATTGCTGATATCTATTTATGCATTGCTTCCTGAAGTTTCATGCCACTGAAATAAATATACTTTTTTTTTTTTTTTTAACTTGAATGTGCATGTGTAATTCTTTAATTCTCTGTATACTTAGGAACTGGAAAGAGCTTGGAGAGAATGTGATAAATTGGAGTATGATGTAACTGTAACAAGGAACCACATGCAGGAGCAACTCGATCGGCTTGGAGAAATTCAGGTGTGGCATAGGTCTTAAAGTACATTTAAGTAACTCATTTTCTATGACTTTGTTTTAAAACTACACAAATGAAAAAAGGGGGCCGTGTGGTGCATTAACTTGCAAGGTATACAAAGGTTGTAAGTTCTGAGGAGGTCTTCAGCTTTTCCTATTTTCTTGAAGCTACAGGACTGGTTTTCCTGTGTCTGGAAACCTCCTCTTTCCGTTTCTGTGATGGTGTCCAAAATGGGGTATTTTTCTCAGACCTTAATTGCTATGGCAGTCCTAGCAAATCTTCACACAAATCCTTCCATTTAACTGAATATTTTAAAGTGTACTTAAATCATTCTATCAAAATAAATTATAATAAAAAACCTTCTAAGCTTTGCTTCAGGTCTTACGTATGAAGAGTTCTGATGTGTATCTTGTTAGCTCGCTGTGCTGTGGGGGATTGGACAGTTAGTCTAAGTTCAAAATTTCTACGGAGATCTTGCAAATTTGTGTTACGCAGTCCAAAGCACGCACAGCCATGAATGCAAATAGGCCCACAGTTTATATGCTAGCCAGTAAACACCACGTTCATCCCCACCATTTTCAGGGTTGGAACTGGTGATTCCTTTTTGTCATATGTAGGTCTCCTGTGCAAAGTTTGCTTTGATTTTCTTTGAAGACAGTAAATACAATTCTATTCTTAAGTGGAGTTTGAACTAGAAAATTGGTGTCAAATTAACTGACACATTATGAAATTACTTAATCTTATACTTTTTGCTTCTGACCATGTTTGAATGTTGCATTTTTATGAGAAATGAGAGTGTCTGGCATGACTTCGTTTCATTCTCCTTCATTGGAAAGCGATACGCAGTGTAGTCTAAAGAAAGAAAAAAGTTTTCTGTATTTTTCCACCTGCGATATATTCTAATTTATCACCTAAATGTGCTGTTTATTTACTGGCAGACTGAGTCAGCAGGGATACAGCGTGCTCAGATTCAGAAGGAACTGTGGAGAATTCAAGATGTCATGGAGGGTTTAAGTAAACATAAACAGCAAAGAAGCTCTTCAGAGGCAGGTAAACTCATTGTCTTTATCTCGTAGGAAAGGAAGTGAGATTGGATCATATACATTTTTACAGGATAAGCTCCATAGTTGCTTTGGTATGTTTGAAAGAATGAAACAATTGCTGAGAAAAGAAAGAATTAATCTATTCTAAGTTGATGCTCTGTGTGTTTGTTTGATAGCACAGGTTATAGTTCATATTTTAAAAGCTATCGACTTAAAACAATTTTTCTCTTTCTTTTTATGCTTTTCCCCCTCCCCCCAAACAGGCTTCATGGGATCAAGGACATTTTCAGCTATTAAATATAAAAATGAGGTATGGTTTTAGTATGTTTACCATTTTAGCATCACTGAATTTCTAATATACATATGATAAAAATAGGCATTATTATAATTGCTTTAAGGATGTCTGAAGTATGTATGCAGTATGTTTCTGTGCAAATATTGCGTTATGAATTAGCTTTAAAGACTGATATCACCACTCGTAATTCTAACACTTTCATTTGTTCTGTGTCTTTATATTCTCACTGGTATGTTTCTCTTTTCCATTTCTCACCTTTTCCTCTCCCTAGGCTCTTACCCGAGAAATATAAACGCTGATCTATGGATTTGTTTTCTACCCACCACACTTTTCATGGGAAGAAATACATTGCTTTATATGTCTAGTCACATATTGAGCCTGGTTCTCAGATGGCTGGAGCACCCACAAGAACAGCTGGAACTGTGGGAGCTCCCAAATGTTCAATTCCTCTGAAAATCTGGCTAGAAGTTACAGTTTTAAAGGGACATTGTCATGGCTGTCTAAAGTTTATGCAATACGCATCTGGCTTAAAGAACTTTCTAAAAGCCTAATTTATATACAAATCTTTAAAAAGAGATTGAATTTAATTTTATAAGGATGTTTCAGAGAGCTCATACACATCCAACAGAAAGTGCAAGTGTTAGAGTTGAAAATCTTGATAAGCTGAATAATTAAACTGTTGAAGTATCTCAGTCTAGGTGGCAGTCATCAAATAAAAAGCAAACAAAAGAACAAAAACCACCCCAAAGAAAATAAAGCTGTCTTGGCCTTTTTGTGTGTGTGTGTGTGACATGGTCCCTTTAATTCCAAAATCTATAGCTGGTGTAGCTATGGTAATATATTTTTCTTTTTAAGTTATAAATAATTGTAACAGGTGTGCACATCTCAATAAGGTGACTATTCTACAATCTTTAGGAAGAGGAAGTAGTCCCACCTCGTCCTCCACTCCCTCGGTCCTATGACTTTACAGAGCATCCTCCCATAATCCCCCCTCTGCCCAGTGATAGCAGCTCCTTGCTCTGTTATAGCAGGGGCCCAGTACATCTGCCAGAAGAAAAGAAGATTCACCAAGTTCAAGGATATCAGAGAAATGGATCTTACTGTGTAAGTGGCTTAAACCGCCACATTGTTCTTGAAGCATCCCCCTTCCTTTGCACAGTCACAATTTTTATTTTGTCGCCTGGCTACTTTTGTGTTATGTTTTTACTTTTGGCTACTTAGTTTCATTTAGAGCTCCATCATTTGCTCTTCACGTTTGCCTGTCTCATATTCTGTGCATATATAAAATGTCTTAAGGCTTAAATGCCCGTATCTGAGTAAATTTCAGGAAATGCAATTCTACTCACAAGTTCTTTAAAAAAGTCTAGGCTCAGAATCAGTTTCTCCTGAAGCCTTATACAGATGTGTTGCCTGAAGCTCATTTAAACAAACAAACAAACAAAAAAAAGCCCCCTCCGCATTTTTATGGCAATTTTTTTTCTGTAACTTCTGAAAGTCTGCAAATGTTGTTACTCAAGTTAACTACAAAGAAATACTCCTGCAATAGCACTTGAGCAATGAAACATTGTCTTAAAATAAGAGCAGAGTCATCACGAAATAACTTGTTTTGAGTCTTAAGACATAAAGGCTTGCACAAAAATACCTGTTTATTTACCTCTTAACTTGTCATTCCGCAGGGTCCTGATTATAGGCTTTACAAGAGTGAACCGGAGTTAACTACAGTAGCAGAAGTGGATGAGTCTAATGGCGAAGAAAAAACAGAACAAATTTCAGAATCAGAATCTACAGCTAAAGGTTTGTCCCCGGGCGTGGTGTCTACAACCTTACAGCATTTTTCACCAGGCATGCAAAGCTTTAACTGTGCTATAGAAGCTATATCATCCTCTGTATTTTTGTAGCCTGTCCATTTTTTAATATGATGAAACAGCTTCCATGATAAAATAATGATTTAATTACATGACGAGAAAGATTTCAGTCAATTACACCGCAGAAAAATCAAACATTACGCTCACCAACAACCCTGAAATCCTTATTGACACCATGTCTAATCACATCACTCACATTCCCCACACACCATTCCCTTGAACAATTACCCATTTTATGTTCTTGCCCTTGAACAATTATTCAGTTTTTGAATCAAGCTCCCGATGTTATGTCACTGGAACGTCCAAAAAGGCAGCACCACAGAATTTTCAGGCTCTCATCAGGCAGGGAAACAATGTCTTTTTCTTTTTTTAATCTTGTAATTGTTGAATTGCCTTCTGTCCTCTGATATAATAGGAATAATGATCATGACCTTGGAGTGTACAGACAATAAAGGTCTTTGCAGTTGCTAAATGCTTTAGATTCTTCTCTTCATCTAGCTTCCATAAAAGCTACTAATTGCTTGGTAGAGTCTTTTACCAGGAAGTGCTTCTCAATTCTGTTTGTTAAAACACACAGAATAGTTTGTTAAAGGTGACTTCAGGAAAAGCAGTCCGAGCACCTCCCAAGAACCATAGTAAGAGCTTTTAGAAAAAGTAACTAAACCTACCCGTTTTTTTTACCGTAACGGTTGACGTTTCCAGTGCCTTCTGTTACAGTCATTTGACTAAGCGTGTACATAACAGGCTGGTGCAACAGTACCAAAATTTGACCAAGAACTACGATCACATAAGGATATTATTTTCATCAGAACAGTAATGGAGCTTTTTAAAACTAAGGTTAGCATACCGTTTGGGTATAAACAATGTGAATGGCCCTATGATATGTGATATAATTAAGCTTGCACTTACCGGACAATTAGTCAATTCAGATTTCACTATGGTATTTGCTGAGGTATAATGTTCATTTAAGGTAGATATTAAATCTCTTTTTACTTGGTGGTGAAAAGTGCAAGGTTTAGCCTGAGAATTGCTAATCATCAGCCACCTAAATTGAGGAAGTTGCCTTTCTGACAACATACCTAGGTTTTATTGACCTGTGGTGTTCCAGATTGTTTATAGTAATTTATGACAAGAGGGAAAGTCATTGTCAAGACAATATAAGAAAGCCTGTGCTGATTATATAAAGCAAACCAATACTTTCTGAGCACCCCAATCTGCTTTTTGTCATCTTCTGTAAAGACAGAAGTGATTTTATTATGTCCATTTGTAGAAAAACAGTCCTCAGAAAGGGAAAGCAAGAATACACATTCTTCTAATCTAAATAATATTTGGAGTTGGGGGAGAGAATAGCTGCAGTGGTAGCAAGCAGCAGGAGGCTTTTCATCTTCTTAAACAACAGTGTGAAGTGGGTTTATCATAGCTGTGTTTATCATCTGGTTCACGCTTTTGAGCATGTGAGTTTTCTAACAGATATTTCTTGTGCTACGTATTCTCTTACAATAACAATCCCCGTGCAGGAGGAAAAACACAACCGTTCCTGGTTTCTTTTTTATAGTGATTATGCCATTAAAACTATATGCTTTTTCAACAAACATTTTTATGCCATTCTATCTTAACAGTTTATAAGCTGAAAAGGACACAAACTCAAAGGCAGCCCATCTCTGCAGTTTTTCTTTTGCGATGTTTTAAGAAGCCCTACTTAAATGACGTAGTTTCCTATTGAGGGTGGTTCTAAAAATTAGTAAATTTCAGAGCAAGTTTTAAAACTGTTTTTCTAGTTCATTGTGTACGTTACTGTACTAGACACTTCTCACGTTTCTTCCTGTCAGCCATTTCCCTCTCTTTTCAAATGTCAACAATCAAAGAGAAACATTTTAATGGAACTATGTAAAGTAACCCGTACAGCTGTCTGCAAGCAGAGGAATATTTATGACCTGAGTGGTGCATAAAGGTGACACAAAAGGAAAATGGACGACTTCTGTGGTTTATGCTTTTTACATCTAAAGGAGACCCAAACTGTTGCTTTATAGATTTTGTTTTGAATGATGGATTTGGCATGCAAATACATCCAGACTATTTTGTCAGCCTATCAAACAATTTAGAGAAAGAGTTGAGCCTTCACCAAGTCAACATACCTACCGAAATCTGTGCAACTTCAGGAAAAACAAGGAGAAATAATTTGGCTATCAAAGAAGATGTTATATCTGTTTTTAGGCAAAATCAGTGAGGAAACAATATTTTTAATAGTCTGATTTCTTGCATGTATCAAGAAGCAAAAATGAGGCATGTGTTATTTAATTATAGCTGTGTGTTTTGGCGAGTTTTAACTTACTTCAGTTTTCTACCAGCTTAATTACATTTCGGCAGGGCTTCTCTAAGTAGAAAAACGAGTAGTGAATATTGTTACCGGGGATGAACGTAGTGGGCATCGGGACACAGAATATCCTCAGCTCCCGACCAGACAGAACCTGGCTGCTGCGGTTCCCTGTCCCTAAGTACAGCGAGCTGCAAGGCTGAAGACGTAGCCCCGCTGTGCACAAGCACAGCCACAGCTAACCGCAACAGATAAGGCAGACAGGTTTGAGACCAGTGCTGTTGCAGGCACCGCAGAAACAAGACCAGCCCTCACGTGAAGGTGAGACACCACAAACAGCATGATCCCGTTCTCACTCACCAGCTAACCAGGCTGAAAGCTTGCCAGCTGATCCCATTCACATTTAGACGCGAGCACGCGTGTGTGTGCACACACAAATTAGTCCCTCCAAGAGCTGGCCAGACCTATGGTGTCTCCATCCGGCAACTCTCAGTACCTCTGGCCTCTCCGGTATCTGAATCCTAGACTGAAGGTCTCTCGGACAATTGGCTCCCACACCTTGTATTCTGCTTGCCGTCTAGTCTTAAGTTTGTTAGCATCTCACAGACGAAAGGTTCCCCCTGGTAGCAGGTCCAGACTTACAGTCCTTCTGGTAGCCAACCCACAGACCTGCAGGCTTTCCTGCCTTTGTCCCCCAGACCTGTGTCTGATCTCTCTGTAGCTGTCTCCTACTGGCAAGCTAGCCTGGCCTGAAGATCACTAGCATCTCTTATGCTCTCACACGCAGAAGGGGAAGCGTACTCACATGGAAAATACTTAAGAATAAAGTTTCCTAAGAAGATAGGACAGACTGTAATGCTAAGGCACAGTGCTTGCTCAGACAGGAACACTGACAAACGGACTGTTTATGCCAAGCTGGTCCCGTTCATGCCCCCTCCTTGCCAGTATTCCATGCCTGTTCTTTCCCATCCACCTTGCCCCATCCCTTTCGCAGCCTTTGTTTCATCCTAAATAAACAGCCCACCCATAATTACTTTTTGTTCATTGGTCCCACTTTTGCTAAATTTTCTATCTTCGACACCATTATCTAGGTAAGATTGGCCTTCAGTGGTAGCACTGATATGGTTACCTAGGCACTCTGCTGGCCTTCCAAACTCTGTTCCACAAAAAGTTCCCAGTACCGACATCTGATTGTCTGTGCAGTTTGGCCATCTTTCATGTAATTCCCCCTTAACCATCTGCACCACATAGTGCCATCTAACTTGTGTCTGTTTCTCACAGACAAAATTTCTGTGTTTGTATTTTTAGGTCTGGCAAGTTCTTGTGCCATGTGCAGTAGTTTCCCGTGTGGAAAGTCATCTGCATACCTTAACAGTCACGATAGTTAGGCAATTCATATCTTTGCTGTCTTTTGAAGAACAGTTTCCAAGGCTGACAACTTGTATTTTCTAGAAAACAATAAACTGTTTTGGCAATGTTGTACATAGCACTTACTCTATTGCTTTACTGTTTTGCAGGCTCACATTTTCCTGTGGGAGTTGTACCACCCAGAACCAAATCACCAACGCCAGAGTCTTCAACAATAGCGTCCTATGTCACTTTGAGGAAGAATAAGAAGATAGATCTAAGAACGGTACTTCAAATTAACTTTTGAGCACTGATGGATAGTGATGTGTTCATTTCTAAGTTTAACTTCTGTAGTTATTTCTTTAATTTTCTTTACAAAAAATTCACTGATAAAAACGATATACTAAGCTAATGGAGACAGCTGTAGAAAGAATGACAAAATTATAAAGTTAGTGTATGTTAAACTGCATAGAGACACTCAAACTGGGCAAGAACTAGATAGTAACGATAAACCTACTAACATACTGAAGTTCAGGCTTGAGCTGAAAGGATGTGAGGCATCTTACGTTAAAACTTCGAAGGACTTGCTGGCTTCTGGGGCAATTTAACAGCCCTTGGATAACAAATACTGGCTTGAATTTATTTCATTACTAAAATGATTTGGGAAATACCTAAAGCCACCAGAAAATAAGGATACAGTAAGCAGTATGTGAGTAATAAGCCTGGAATTTCATAGTCTCTGGGCTGAAGACAGACATTTACATGTAGTTAATGCAAAAGGAAGGAAAACTTTTGCCACAATTGCACCATGAATAGAAGAAGAGAGGTTGTAGGAAGAGTGGTAGAGGAGAGAGAAATTCACAGGATGTTGACTGGAGAAAGAAGGAATACCACTTTCCAGAGTGAAATCAGTTGCTGTGAATGTACTGAATGCAGCTGATTAGTCCAAAGTAATTTTTTTTCTCTCATACGAAGTACAGATCTATCTGAAAATCGGTGAATTTCAAGAACAGACTAGGTAAAGTGATGGCCGTTCTTTTGGGAATAATATAATGCTTAGAACTACAGATTTTTAAGTGGTGACAAATTCACTTTGTTTCAGCCTGCACTTGCCATCAAATGATGGCCAGCTGTAGTTTTTCTTGAAATAAAAAGGTAGAAATCACTATGAAATCAACTGGTATAAATGTCCTGGATCATTAAATTTCGATTGTGTTTCTGTCGCAGTCAAGTAACTCGAGTTTGCCTGTCATTTAATGTCTGGTAAATTGTTTCAGCTTGATAGGATGGCTTTAAGAGAGCATCTACCCATTCCTTTAATGTTTCTCATGGATGGTGGTAATGTCAGTGCTCAAAAAAGCAAATTATTCCTTCCTTTTATTTTGAATTTCGATGTTCATTTATTAGTAATTGGTTCTTGTACTTTCTCCCACATACATAGGAGGTCTTTACTTGCCCATTACTTTTCCGCTTTTAAGTAAATCATTAGGTGGCCTTTTCTGATCAGCTAAACAGTTTAGAATCTTGCTTTTTAAAAAAAGAGAAAAAAATACGTGTATATATATATATTCTTCTATTTAAGGAAAGACCAAGAAGTGCAGTGGAGCAGCTGTGTCTTGCAGAAAGCACACGGCCTCGAATGACTGTGGAGGAACAGATGGAAAGAATAAAGAGACACCAGCAAGCTTGCCTGAGAGAGAAGAGAAAAGGACTCAACATTATTGGCGTTTCAGAGCAGTCTCCTTCACAGAGTCTGTCATTTGTCAGAGATAATCCATTCAAATTGGCACAGGTGGGTCCCACATTATTCACAAACTTCCATGTGTCCAGCTAACAAAAAAGTTACAAAATGGTTCTTTTCCAAAATCATGTGATACTACAGGTGCTTATTTGAGACTGCTCGTATAGACTAACAGCTACAATTCTCTGCTATACACAAGAGAAAGGGAGAAGACGATCTTCATGCTTACAGCTAATGATAGTAGAAGTCACTTCTTAGTCTCTTTGGAAAAATAAATAGTTCAAATCTACTATGTTTGATTATGCATTGTGATGTTTGTTAACAGGGGCTTTTTGTCAAATTTAGCAAACAACATGAAATGGCAAGCTTTGTGACGAAAGGCAGTGTCAGGGAGCATCATGATTCAGTTGATGTATAAATTATGAAGATTTTTCTGCCATGTAATATATTCAAACATCTGTAACATTTTCAGGTAGGAATGTATATTTATGATGATAGCTCTTAACCGGTGCTCTTTTGCTGTGGTTTTTTTGAGCCCATAAATACACAAAAATAGAACCTTCACTTTTGTTTTCACTCATTCTTAAACAGTTAAGACAAAGAAGTGAGCTTGTTAAATGGTTAAGGGTAGGGAGAGAGGAGGAAGATGTAACTGCTTGTCATTAACCAGAAAAAACTATCCTGAGTATACATCTTAAAAAAACACAAACAAACAAACAAACAAAAAAAAAACCAAACAAAACCCCACAAATCCAACTAACAAAAAACCCCACACCACTTCAGGACAAAAATATCAAATAGATTCAGGGTAGCGGATGTTAAACAGCCTACTGCTTTCTGACTGCTAAGAATTAGTTTTCTTTTTTAATAGCTTAATAGAGTTATCTTTTTTTTTTTTTAAGAAAAACATCTTCTGGCATATTTTTTTACTCAGACCACACTGGTTTTGATTTTTTTTTTAACACTGCCTTCTTTCATGTTTTGTATACATTTTAACATCTGATTTTCCAAAACCACATTAAATGCATTGCACTGTTAAGAAGTCACATATTTCCAAATAAGTTTTTAGTTTGATTTTTTTTTTTCTTCCCTCTGAGCATGCTAAATTGCCTTCAGAGCTATACAAGACTTACTGTTTCTTCAGCAACATTGGATCCCCAGAAGACACTGAATTCAAGTTTTGCCCTTGCATTAGAGCATCTGTATTTGGGATGACATCATGAATGCTGTATACAAAGGGGGTTCCTACAAATATTTTTGTGATTAACACTGCCTTTTCCAAGAAGAGGACATGCAAAGCAAAGTTTTGCAGGCATTTTTTGGTAGTTTTTGCAGAGGTATTTGAGCTTTACCGCTTTGCTACGGTATCATTTCATACCTCAAGATGAGGAAACTGCAGTCACGTATGCGTCGTAGCTGGTTAGGCAGCACATTGGGAGCCGAGTGGGGGAAGTGGCCAAAATCCTCTGTGCCAGCACTGCTTGCTGTACAGAACTCAGAAGAACTCTGTTCGTGTCAGCGTGTTCTTCAGTCTTCATGTGAAATCAGTGCTACGTGGATAAGAAGGTTATAGAATAAGTGAGAACGTGTCTGAATTGAATATTTGGCTAGTAGTCCGTGCTACAAAGTCACTTTTTCTATCACAACTTTAATTCTTCCAGAATGCTGTTTGGCAAAAAGCCCCAAGATGAGGTATTACACAGTAGTGATAGCTCTTATTTTTAAAGGCATAGTTTTTATGCCTATTTATTTTTACACAGAAAAAGGTGCAATGGCATTAACTGCTGGAAGTCTTTTCAGCTGGGGTTTGGTTATTTAAGAATTGGAGACAAAAAAAGGATTTTATAAACAGCCTGCTGTGTAACATTTAAGCGATTACCAAAATACAAGAGGAAGTTGCTTCACAATTGTTATTGTGTGGGACAAGTGTATGATATGGGTGCATACTTCAGTTAGGAAAGTAAAAAGATTGATTTGTGAACTGACTGACGTGGAATTTCCTCTGAACAGAGTGCATGCGCTAAATCACAAGTACTCACCTCAAGATTTACTACTTTCGTGGCTCCTATTTTTTTCAGCCCCAGTAAGATAAGACTGACATGAACCTCACTGCAGTTCAGTTTGCTACTCTGCCAATTTAATGGTCACAGTTCACAATCTTAAGTCACTTCTACCATCCTTCCTCAAAATGTTTGTATCAAATTATTCTCTGTGCAATGGATTTTCTTTTT
>VZTL01002681.1:4168-25103 GCA_013400535.1 Scopus umbretta | reverse complement strand
CAACCAAATGATTCTATGATTGATTCTATTATAAGTTCTTCCTTGCACAGACTAATAACAGAACTCAAAACCTCTCAACCACAGACACACACTTCCTCTACTCTAGAGTTCTTAGTTGTCATTCCTGATGCTTTGTCATTCCTTTCAAACCTATGCAACATTGCCACGCCCCAAATCCATTTTACTTTGTCTTCTTTTATCCTGTAAATTGCCATTTCTCATAAATTCTACCACTTTGTTTTAGCTCCTTCTGGTATTTTATGTTTAATTTTTTTTTAAAAAAGTGAGTAGTCGCACCTTCTTTGATAGATTGTTGTCAATATTTCAGATATTTTGATGGTGGAAAAAGGGGACATTTTAAAAAGTCCCAGCATTGTTATTTGGACTTATATAATAATCTCTTCTCAATCTAAGATAAATATTTATGAATTCTTTATGATTTAAGTTCATCAGAGGCACACTCACTGCATTTAAAACTAGTTTATAAAGAAGTGGAAATTCTGGATTCATCACAGAGGAGAAAAACACAGCCTCATCTTTTTTATATCCATTTCAAACACAGATTGACAATGCTTTGCATGCACCTGCTGCTTTCCACTAACTATAGAAAAATTCTAGGAGAGTATATAAGGAACTTATAAGTGACCATACTCTGGTTTTAAACTACCTAAATTTAAGGAAGAAAACTCCCTATTAAATTCTCCATTAAAACTAAATTAGAGATTAAGTGAAAACTTTGATTTCTTACATCGCATATTTAATCTCGTATTTTTGTTTTGAATCATCTTGAGAGACTTCTGAAATTTCTTAAATCCAGATTCAATCAGTTCATCTTCAGTATTTTCAGTGCAAATGGATTTGTCAGGTCATATATTATTCACGTGGCAAGTACTGTAGCTGAAGGAGATATCTATCAATGAAATAGCTATAGCCAATCTAAAGAAGTTACGCTCTTAAAAGAATGCCTACTATCAATTATATCTTTGTAAAACATCAAGAAAACTTCAACAAATCTCTAAAAAATGTTCACTATATTTGTCTGTCGTACTATGGTATGGGCATCATATATCAAATATAGGACATTATTTACAATATAAGGAAAAAATACCCTTGCCGTGACATTTACTGCTGTCTTCCATTTGCAGTTGTCTAATAGTATGGGTTCAAGGCAAAAGATGCATTTAGAATTAGAAAATTATTTACCTAGAGCGGAAGAAATGAAAGATGAATCCTGGAGAAAGGTAGAATGCTACCTATTAATTGTGCATTGCAAAGCTAAATGAAGCTGAGGGCATCTGTCCTTTCTCAGCTCAATACCACAAAGTCTTCAACAAGTTGCAGAGATGAACAAAGACTAAGAGAAACTAGAGAATGACTGAACTCCTTCTCTCAGAGGAGAGAAGAGAATAGAAACTTCCCAGAGGGGGAAAAGGTGAAAATAATGGGCATAGAGATCCTATTAAGAAGACTAAGCAATTCTTACTAGATAAATAGAGAAAGATCAGTAGGAAAGAAGGAAACTGACGCTGAAGAAAAAGCCAGATGACATAGTTAAATAAGAGGAGAAGGAAAAGATCTGGGAATGAACTTATATTGGATGTGAAAAAAACAGGATATGTGTGAGATTCCTCCAAGAGGTATATTCATGAAACATATGAGGTTCCTATCCTTTATGCTGGATGTTAGCATTTACAATGAAAAACAAAAGCATTGGGGCTGAATTCTGGCAAGTAGGTTTTTTAGATGGAAGTGCAAGTCACTAAACACAGTAAATAGCAAAACAAAACAAAACAAACTATGCTTTTGAGAAATGAGATGTTCTTAAAACTTTAGAAAAAAATTATATTCAAATCAGTTTGTAGGAATACACATAGAGGAACTGACTAGTTAAGGCTATCACTTGCCAGACACAGAACATTGCTTTCTGTGGTGGGTTGACCTTGGTTGGATGCCAGGTGCCCACCAAGCCGCTCTGTCACTCCCTCCCCTCAGCTGGACAGGGGAGAGAAAATACCTTGCCACACAAACCCAATACATGCCACTTGCTTCTTTTTATTCTCCATGCTTATCATCAAAAGTGCTAGACATCTTACTTTTATGAAATGATTCAGCTTTCATATGAAGATAAATTATTGTATATCCAGTAGAGAAACAGAATGAATTAAAATGTAAATGAAACTTACATGATGAAACTGATCATGAAACTGATGAAAGTTTCATGATAAAAGCTGACTTTAAAATAATTTGCTTATTTTTCAGTTTTCATTCTTTGTAAGAGTGGTTGATTCTCTTCTGTCTTCAAAACCTGAAGGCTTAGCAATGCTCAGTCATTCTGAAAGAACTTTGTTTAAAAAAAAATAGCAATAATCTGCTTCAGAGACAACTGTCATGTATCTTTCTGTCTTCCTCTAGGTATCTTCTCCAAATAGGGAAGTTAACATTAGTTTTTCCAGTAACTTTGAAACTTGATATTAATCATTTTGCAGACAATGAAGAAAATACAAATTACATTTTTCAGCAATTTCTTGAGTTCTGGATGTCATTCTTCCTGTCTCTTTTCTGAATTAGGGACAATACTGTCGTGGGGCGCGGCCTGGAGAAATCGACGCTGACTCAATATGAGTGAATAATCAAAATCTGTTTACTGCTTCTACAGTACAGTTTATATAGAGTTGCAAGCATACATGGCAATTATTCATTGGTTATAGGGTATTGATCACGCGTTTAGCTTTAGCTGTGATAGGTGCAGAGTTCTTGTTCACGCGCTGCTGGCATGCAGCTTTTGTTTTAGTTTTTCTTAACTACTGGTTCTGTGTTGGCAACCAACAAGTATTCTGTTTTTCTTATTCAAGGTCATCTCTTTGTTCAAAGACAAGAGCAAGTCTGTACTTTTATTTAAGGTTGTCCAGAAAGTTAAGGTTGTCCAGCGAATTGTGGCCTTTTTCTGCTAGATAACCCTCCACACAATACCTTCATCAGTCAACTGAATGATGAGATGGAATGCACCAGCAGCAATTTTGTGAGTGATACTAAAACAAGGGGAGATGATGGTATGTTTGGGGCAGGGTTGCCACTCAAAGACCTCAGCAAACTGTAGGAATAGGCCAAAAGACACCTCATTAAGTTCAGCAACAAAAAGTCCTACCTGAGTCAAAATAACCTCATGACTCAGTATAAGCTCAGAACTAGTTGAATAGAAAACTTTTTTATGGAAAAGAACCTGGGAGTCTTCGTGTGCTACAAGTCAAACATGAGCCAGCTGTGTACCCTGGCAGCAAGAAGGCTAACCGGGTGGCCTTAGCAAGAAGGCAGCCAGCAGATCAAGAAAATTATTATTCTGCTCTGTTTGACACTTGTGAGATTTCCTCTGGAATACTGTGTCCAGTTTTGGACTTCCCAGTACAAGGAAGATATCAGCGAATGAGAGAGAGTCCAGCTGAGGGGCACCAAGGTGGTCAGGAGTCTGGAGCATAAGATGTACGAAGAGAGGCTGAGAGAGCTGCACTTGTCCAGCCTGAAGAAGAGAAGGCTGAGGCAGGGAGCTCACATCATTCTATCACAACTTAAGAGGGTGTTGTAGACCTGATGGAGTCAGACACTTATACATGCACAGCAAAAGGACAAGATGCAAAAAATCAAGGTTGCAAGAAAGGAAATTCCTACTGGATACAGACATTCTTCACAGTGAGAGGTTAAGCACTGGAACAGCTTACTTCAAGGGCTTATAGAATTTCTGTCTTTGAAGATGTTCAAAACTCACCTAGATAAGGCCATGAACAACCTGAACTAGTACTGAAGTTGCTTCTGCTTTTGAGCAAGAGGTGTGACTAGATGACCTTTGGAGGTCCCTTTCAACCACTTTTTTTCTATGATTTTATGATTCTTTCCATTTTTAGTCTACTTCACCACTTTTATCATTAAAGTAACCATTTTGAGAGCCTTACCCATAGGCTCCTGTATATATGTGTGTGTACCTATAATTATATATATACATGTACATTATATATACATATATAAAGTTCATATAGGAAAATATCTTAGTTTGAGTTACTGCCAACTCACATAAATCTCATTAAGTCCTTTTCTCCAAATTAATTTGTAATGACTGAATCCTAGATACATTGAGGACTTTAAATTACCTAGAAATTTGGATTATTAATGATTAATTTTCACAAATTCTGTTCTGAAATGGTTATTTACAGTTATACAGGGAGAGTATAGAGTACAGAATCCATCCTTCCCATGAGTGTAGGAACATACAAACCCTCTACTGGCACATGTAAACTGAATAATGAAAATGACTTTCATCATTAACTAAGGCCAGGGCAGGGGTTATTTTCCTCAAAATGTCATAATATAGTGTGCACTTTTAGGGCACAAATAACTTTATCTAACTTTAGACATGTCAAGTTTAGACATACAAATTCAGTTAAGTGAACGTCATTCTAAAAGTGCTTATTTCATTCGTGGGCTAAAAAGTGAATTTAGCGATATTAAGTCAGCTGCAAACATCTAACAACTATTGGATGTCTAACATAAAGAGACATTCAGCTCATGGCATGTAGTATTTTATAAATTCTAGTAACGGGAGTAAGTTTGTATTAGAATAAAGTAAATTCAATAGCTTAACCAAGTCACTAGATTAACAAATAATAACACAGCACAAAGATTTATTGAATGCTGTTCTGTCTCAAATGCAGAGATATAATGAGCAATTCAATAATTTTCCAGGTTATTATAAATCCTGTGAAGATAAAACCAAAATGTGTGTAAGCTGAAATGCTGTTTACGTTAGAGCAGCCATTTAAACTCTTGGGCATGCTAGAGTTCTAAACTAAATTCATCTTCCCTCAGATATTTGGATATAAATTAGATATTAAACATTTAAAACCACAACATGACATAAGCATTTGAAAAGAAGCAAAGAAAAGAATATTCATTTTAGAATATTGGACTTCTCTTTAGGACATTTAAATAGTTCTTCAGGACCCACCTCCGATTTCACAATTACATGAAAGTAGTGTTGTAAGTTCAGGAAAACAATAAAAAGGATGTGAGGGTGTGAGAATCTGGTTGCTGCTTGAAAACAAGGATAGGTGATAATATTATTTTATTAACTATCTGCCTGATCATTGCTCGGCTTTCTTTTCACACCAGCCTGCACTTCTGTTTTCCACAAAATATTGCATATATAAAATTGGATGCTGAGAAAGCAGATCTATTTTCTCCAAAATAACTAAAGTTCTTTGAGAGACTGTGTGAAACTGATTTTGAAAACAATTTCAAACAGCATTTTGGAAATCAGTTGAATTTACTATATTTAAAAGAAATCAGTTACCTTGAGGAATATGTCTTTAACTAAATTCACAATATCAATTTAGTNTGCTGGTGGCCCCAGAGGTGGATGCAGTACTCCAGGTGGGATCTCACCAGAGCAGAGGGACAGAATCACCTCCCTCGACCTGCTGGCCATGCTTCTTCTGTTTTAGCCCAGGATACGGCTGGCTTTCTGGGCTCTTAACACACATTGGCACCTCATGTCCAGGTTTTCATCCACACAGTTTAGACATAGTTTAGTTCCATATAGAATTACAATGTGAGACAGTTCAGTGTATGCAATTGTTTCATAAATTCTTTTATTAGACTGTGATCAAAAACTACTTCTGCAAGCTTCAAAAGCTCATATATTTAACTGCTGTTATTCTAAGTTGCACCTGTATATCTTCTGGACCTATTTGAATATCTCCACCCATTTCTTGATTGTCTTGTTTATCATAACTATTAAAATATCTTTAGTTATTTTTAATAACAAAAGCAATCCAAAGCATAGGAATGAGTATTTATGGAATCATGTAACTTTCAGAGGCATTCAAAATTCTTGTACACCCTCAAAATCAATATAGTTGAATGTATATATCATTTACAAGTGCTTCTGAGTATCATAACAGGTACACACCTTCAAGAACTTGCAAAAAAACCCCACTGCTATCCAACAATGAAAAAGTTATTTATTTGTCAGTGCTTTCCAACAGTATCAGAAATCATTGCTTGTTTCTTCATTCTACCATAGAGCTGAAGGAAAAAATCTTGCCAAATCTAAACTTTTCATGTACCAAGAAGTAAGTGCATGGACTGACAACTTGTATGCCAAGTCTTTGATGCAATTTCAAATAGTCAAGTTATTAATAACCAGTGAGAATAGAAGCTTTTGACAGAAATTAAGGAAGCACCTGAGCTCTAGAGCTGCTGACACCATTCTAAAATAACAGTGTATCTAGCTGTAACAGTAATTCAAACTGACCTCTGCTGCTTTGTGAGAGAGTTGCTAAGGCGACTTGTTCCTTGCAAAATGTTCTTTCCAACTTTTGGTGAGAAAATAATTATTCTTTAACTCTTTTAGTGATTCAGACTTTTATAAGATCAGAAAGGTTAAGTCCTTTATGTTCTTCCCCTTGAATTTTGTTCAGTTTCCACCAAGTCTCTTAGAAAGAGAGAAGGAAAAAGATTTTCAGGTCACAGTTCATAAAAAGAGTCAGTTCTTGGACACTTTCACCTTAAAAAGAAGAAAACAAGGTGAAAGTTTTCTTTATGCTTTAGACAACTAATTACACTTCAATTTTGAGAGTGTCCTATAGTTGTTTCAAAAATATACATGTAGAGGAGCGTTAAAGTACCTATTTCTTCAAGTCACAGAGATTATAGTAGAAATCTAGACAAAAATAACTAAATCTGTTTTATTTGTATTTTACATATATGTTATTTATCTTCAGTGAGCACAAAGAAGTGCCTTGCACATGCAAAAGTGATTTTTAAAAATGTCAGTTTTGCTTTCTTGCCTTTGATAGAAGGATAAGGTGACCCTAGTAGCTACAGTGTCTTCCATAGTCACTTCTTAAATGGTGAAGTAGTATATTATATATTCTTTAAAGGAAATAATGAATTTTGACATGTAGTAGCATAAGTACCTTGCTTTTATGTGGGTAAATTCTGCTGTGTTTAAGTTTGTATTTATGCTTCCAAAGTGATATATGAGCTCTTTAAAGACAAGTATGGGAGACCAATGTCACCCAAACATTTGTGCTTACAAAGTGAATCTATAAATGTATGTGTATAGGTTTCAGCATTTAAATTTACCTGATTGCTTTTGATAGACAAACGTTTTGCTAAAATTTTACCTTGTGACTCCTAGCAGTGTTCCTGAGCATGGGCACATGAGCAAACATAGAATTAGAAACAGATGTTAATATGTGTGGATGGAAGCACAGTTTCAGTACATTTACTTGCACATACATTACTGGAGACAGAACAACAGCATTTTCAGCTGTCATGCTGCATTTCAAGTATAAGAATATATGCATGTACATAGATCCAAAGCTACTATAAATTGCTATAAAGCTACTGATTTCAATGTTAGTTTCCAAAAGAATTGTTAGAAAACTCACCTCACAGCTGCATCTGAACACAGACAAAAGAGATTATTGCCTAGGGCAGTGGATGGATGGAAGCAGCAGAAGCCCTGTGCAGCTGTTGACATGTTTGCCTATTCCAGTGCTGTGCAAACCCTGCCCGACCTCTGCATTTAGATAAGGAAATACAGTGTGTGGCTTTTTTTAGAGACAGTATTTCCCGCCTTCTCCTTATTTATTTCCATAATGAACCATCCCAGCTCATTGTTTTCTAAATAGCAGTACCCTAGCCCCAGCTTCCGGTTTTTGGGGCAGCAAAATTTAGTTCTGTCTTTAATACTAGGAAACTATTAACAGTCTCTGAATCACCTGTTTAGCTTCTGATTACTCTGTCCTTTTTCTGTGATGCCAAGGCTGGCCAAAAAAACCCTTTTTGTATCATATATTTTCTACATATTTTGCTAAGAGAGGCAAGGAATTTTATCTGTTCTTCTACTTAGAGGATTTTGTCAGAAGAGTTAATCCCCAGAAGGACTGTTTCCACCATATCCCAGTAATTAGCACTTTGTCACTAATTGCTGGAATGTGATCAATGTTACCACAACAGTTATTCCAATTTTCAACAAATTTCCAATTTTATAACATTTTTCTTTGCTGTTCTTTTTTGCAGAAGCACTCAGTTTTGACAAGCCTTCTTTTCAGATATGTCCTACTTTGTTTTCTTTCTGATATTCTTAGGACAGAACCTTCTCAATTTAATGTCATACTGTTGAGATACTATGATATTATTTACGCAGGCCCAAATCAAGTATGCATTTAAATACACAGATGTTTTTAGGCATTGATGTAGTCCCACATAAACCTAAGAGATCATTCACAATGTTAGATGACTGCTATGACAGGTCTGTGGTTTTTATGACACCTTTGAGCTACGTTGCTGAAAATGATACAGTGCAGAATTAAACCATTCTGAGGAAATTATTGAAATACTCAAGTTATTTAATGTCACAAATCCCAGATCTGTGAAATATTTTGATACAAACCTCATACCCTAGAGGCTGATGCCTAGCCAGTGTCAGACTTTATTCTGTCAAGGTAATTATCAACGTGCTATACAACACTGCCCAAGTATGATTATTGTTACCTACGGACCATTTTGCCTAGCAATGAGTAAATGCTGTTGTAGCAAAAATGCCAAAGGTTCTGAAAGAAATATCATCTAGCGCAATGTAGGCAGAAAAAAAAAATGCAAATGCTTTTTTGTCATATTTCTTGGAAGCATTGTTACTACAAGCCTGTCTTTACATGCAAAGGGCAGTGGCTCTGCTTACCTTGAGTTACCCAAGGACTTCACAATGCTTTAGTTATATGCTGTGCTCATGTTATCTGGTCACATGAGAAATACCAGAAGTTGATCAAGCCCATGTAATTCCACATGCAGATTTATTAATCCCTGTCAGCACTCAAATAGAGGCAAAAGAGGTAGCAATAAAAAGTTTTGTGAAAAGATCCAAAGCAAATAAAAAAAAAATCTCAACTAATAGAAAGTGAAATGCACAGAAGTAAATGTGGGATATGAAAATTGATCACAACAAATAAGCAGCAAATAAAAGAAGCAGGAAAAATCTTTGCCCCTACAAATGTGTATGAGTTAACATCTCTGTAGGGACTGTATAATTTCCTCAAGATTTTACATCCATGTGTATAAGAGTTAGCAACCCAAATTTGGGAATGTAATAGTGTATGCACTTTGCTAGGAAAACCAGTATGGAGTAGATTTCAGGATAAGAAACAGATTGAAAAAGCTGTTGCATCATTTAGTAAAATGGAATTAACCATCAGTTCAACCCAAGAGGAACTGGCCTCAATAGCTGAAGAAACTGAAGCCATTGAAAGTAACTTTTTGTGAGACAGATTGCTGTAAAGATCCACAGCATGGAACAACTCAATGTTTTACTCAGTATGCTGCCACTAGCAGTTGAGGTACAGAGCCTCCCAGAAGAACCTTGCTTGATACCAGTTGCTAGCCTTGAACTATAGGTGAGCAAGGCTAAATTGTTAGATTCAGATGTTAATGAAGAGAGAAATGAGTTTCCTTATCACAGAGTGTGTGAGATGATCTCTTTCATACACAGGAATTTTGAAGTTGACTTTACATTGTATGGTAGTGATTTTAGCAATTATAATAGTCTTGTTGTTTTCATGCATTCTACAGAGTTTAAAAATCAAACACTTAGCTAATCAAGTAATGCTAATACATCACAATGACAGACTCCAGACTACTCTCAGATTTATGTATGTCTAGAAAAGGCAAGATCAGGTAAGAAAGAGCAAATTCCTTGAAAAAAATGCTTTGCCTTATCCTGATTAGGAGCCCTGAGTCACAGAATGTTTTGTAACATCCCTGTCAGAAGTGTTAGCATGTACTTTGTGGACTGTCCAAAGAGGGGACTGTAGCCCTATAGCCAAGTAAATACAGCATTCCTTTTGGTTCTGTGACTTTGCAAGGCCTCAGAATTGAAGTTTGTCAAGCTTGCTTTGTCTGACCTTGGCTAGCTGCCTGGAGCTTTGTTTCACACTGTTTAGCAATAACAGGAATTTTTCTAAAAACAAAGTGTGTGCATTATTTGTTTTACTTCTACTTATCTTTGTATCATATAACTGTAATTTTTATAGAGATACTAGTAACAAGTAGTTATCTGACATAGACCAACATCTGTAAGACTCTAATATAATGATATAGTCTAAAAAATTAAAGCATAGGATGGGTGATAGCAGGGGCCTTGACAAGTGGAAAGATAATGTTCCGACTGCGTAGAGGAGTTTCCACAGTGTGGAGGAATGCAGGTGTTACATAATAAGAATAAAGGTCCAGGCTGACAATGGGAACCATGAGGCTGTAAATAACCCACTAATAGTCAAAGAAATGAAGACCTAGGATCTGGCCAAGACAAATTTGAGGGCAACAAAGAGAATGAAGAACAAGAATCTAATATATGTAGAATGTGCCATACATAGAAAATTTGTATCTAACATGGACTTGCAGACCAATGAAGATGGAGCAAGGTGTGGAGAAAGTTCATAAGCAAGTAAAATGAATCTATGCAGATCCTAGAATGATAAGAAAGAAACCATCAAGATCATATGCCTCTTGATGAAGAACTCAGGATATAGATGACTCACTGTACTCACTCCTTAGACTGAAGCCAGGGGCAGCAGAAGGATCAGCATAACATCAGAAAAAATGATAGATATTAATTAATATTTTTAATATTTTTTAATTTTCCTGCAATAAGTAGATCTTGACTAATAATAAATCTTTGTTCAGAATGTTAATATTTCAATTACACTAAGAAGAAATTCTTGGGTTTACATAGATGTAAAATGTGTTTTCTTTTTGCCTATAGCAAGATTTGGAGCATAACATGTAAGGAGTTTTATTCCTTAATCTCTGAGTTCACTTTTTACTATTTAGGTAGACTAAATATTTTGTAAAGAAATAGTGTGCTGAGTTATGGCATAAGTTTTTCAGAGAAAATCAAAGTTTGCAGAGAACTTCTTGGGGCTGCGGTGCAGTCTCTTCAGTTTACTTTTCAGTAAAAACAAGCCTTCAAGCTGATGTCTTGATGCCTCATCTGACAGCGTGTGTTCTGATAACAGAAACTGAAGACTGTCTCTAGGACATTTGCTGATGTCAGCATTCTTAATAGATGAAAGTTACTATTTATTAGAGCGGTATTTGATACTAATTAATGTCAACAAATATACAGAAAGATGAAACTAAAAGACCAGATTAATTTGATGTACAGCCTTACAAGTGCTATTGGTTGTTATGTCTTCTGTGCATAAAGAAAGAGATAAGAGAATCAAGGACTGCCAAGTCCAAAATGAAATATTACATTGAATACTGATCCTTCATTGTGGAGTAACCAACCATCTGTCATGCATCCTGACATTAAAGAATGACTATGCCTTACAGTTTCATTCTCTGTATATTGTTTAACTCCAGTCCAGGCAAATTCATTACTGTCAGACAGACAGTCCTACCAAACGTTTGGAAAGTCTGGACCCTCTTTCTCTCTTTGTCTTTATAATTTGCAAAGCTATATCACAAGTCTAATTAAAAGTCTTTAAATAAAGATCTGTCAATTAAAACCTTTTTCAGGGAAAAAGATACAAGAACTGTTTCTAAGGAAAAAACATCCTAGACTTGTTCACTCATATGATCAAGACAGGGATAGATTTGTTCTGGTGGCTAAGTTCTAAATAAGTTGATCTGTTGCATTTCTTGGTTGATTATACTTCTTCTATAAAATGTCCCCAGGGAAGAATGCCTGTATTGTGAAATGATGTAAACCTGACAAATTGTCCTGAGTGGTTCTCATATGCCAGATTTTACTCTTTATTACTCCTATTAAACCTGTATTTATTCTCAAGGTAAGACAAGGTACCTCTTAAGAAAAGAAGACCTTTTACCACTTGATGTAAATAGAAACAAGGGATTGAAGTTTACTTGATAAATGCATTTTATCTACTTCTTCCTGAAATTTAAGTTTTTACCTTCTGTTCTTAGCTTTTCTTTGTTCCCTCTAAATGGATGTTAATATAAATGTTCAGATCAAACTCCATAGCCAATTATATTTGCTTGAAGATTAGATCAAATTGTACATCTTGATATGGGCCTGAAGTAGTACCCTTCATCCATACTTCATTTCTTTTTTGAAAAAGGTTTAATCTTATTTTTATATCATTAATCTTATTATTTAGATCTTTTTTTTTAATCCTGAAGTAAAATTCCAGAAAACAGCTACCATATAGCAGTCTGTTTATTATTCCATTTCTTCTCAGTGTTTGTGCTGAAAAGGTGGAAGTTGTTATTTTTCAAAATCAGAGTGGTGGTCTGTGGCTCTTGAACTGGATGTGGCTGTCCTGGTTTTCAGCTGGGATAGAGTTAATTTTCTTCCTAGTAGCTGCTATAGTGTTGTGGTTTGGATTTAGGATGAGAACAATGCTGATAAAACACTCATGCTTTTAGTTGTTGCTCAGTATTGCTTACACTAGTCAAGGACTTTTCAGCTTCCCATGCTCTGCCAGGGGCACAAGAAGCTGGGAGGGGGCACAGGCAGGACAGCTGCCCCAAACTGGCCACAGGGCTATTCCATACCATACGGCATCATGCTCAGTACATAAGCTGGGGGGAGTTGGCTGGGGGGCAGTGATTGCTGCTCAGGGACTGGCTGGACATCGGTCAGCGGGTGGTGAGCAATTGCATTGTGCATCACTTGCTTTGTTTATTACTACTGCTACTATTATTATTGTTATTGTTGTTGTTGTTGTTATTATTATCATCATCATTATTATTACTACTTTCTCTTCCTCTGCTGTCCTATTAAACTGTCTTTATCTCAACCCAAGAATTTTACTTTTTTTTCCAATTCTCTCCCCCATCTCACTGGGGAGGGGTAGAGTGAGTGAACAGCTGTGTGGTGTTTAGCTGCCTGACAAGTTAAATCACAACAGTGGCTCAGAAATAACTCAAGTCCAAGTGTCATAGTAAGATTGTCTCATGAGACTAGCACGGCAATTTGCTGACACAGGTGCATTTAGGGCAATTGGTTGGAGGGAATTAGCCTTCAGGGCCTAGTAAAGCTGATGTTGTTGAGCCAATGTCAGATTTAGTTGCACATTCAATGCAACTCTCCAGAAAATAAAGTGAAGCTTGTGGGCTATACATGCGTATAAAATAATACAAATATATATAGCTAAAGAGGAATGGATGTAGAATCACTCCCTCTGCAGTGGGATTAGCCACACTAATTTTCCGTAGCTCTCTTGATAATAGACTTCCCTTGTAGGCAGACAGTTGTATCAGTTCCAAACAAAGTCAGAAAGGGAGATAATAACTGAGCAGTATGGATGCTGAGGGGTTCAGTGCTCATATTCACTCCTCACCCCTTTTTTGCACAACAGTAAAGAAATACAGGAAGCCAACCTTATCTATCACCCATCAGCCAGGCCCACAACTCACCTTCTCTTCAGATATTGCTGGTCCATGGCACTGACCCCGTGGGGCTCAGTAATCTAAGGATCTATAGCATGTCTTACAGATACGCCTTACTTACCCTTAATCACCTTTCCTTCCTCCAAAAATAAAACCAGCTTCAGCTTTGGTATAATTTTAAGTGTGATTTTATTAAAATAAAGCAATATAAGATTGCAAGATAAAATTACTTTCCAATAGTTCACTTCAGTTAGGTGGAACCCCTCCAGAGAAATACCTGCTTTTGAAAAATATATGGATTCTAACACTGGTGCTCACTTTCCCCATTACTGGAATGCTATAGTTATGCAAACCAATGCCTAAAATTATTCCTAATTTTTTTCCCTTCTATTAGATTTTATACCTGAAGAAAGAGTGATATGTGTCACTTCTATTCAGAAAGGTCACTTTCGATACAATGAAATTTACCAAAGGAGGTATAAAGGCTTATGAACCTCTATTGTACAGCAAAAACTGATGAGAATTTAGCTTTTGATGCTCTGTATTAATGTGGCTTTATTCGTATCTGTTCATTTATATCTGTAGGAGTAACAGGAGGAAAATGGGTTAAACCAGGACTGTTCAAAGGGGCATAAGATGAAGAATCTACCCTCCTATCCAGAATCAATAGAATGCATATATATCTTCCACCAGTAACAAGATCTGTTTATTTCATAACATGACAAATATTACTCATGGAATAGCAATAGGCATTCTTGCAAATACAGCACTCCAAAATATACTACAGTCGGGAATCAGTGGTGGTTAGTGCAAGTTAATATGGTTACAGACAAAGTGAAAAGGCAAAAGCTGATACAATGAAGCCCATGACTCTAAGAATGACAAGCAACAACTGGATGGAGATTTTTACAGTGCAGTACACAGCACTGGTCAATGTTGGGTAAAAGTTTATGTTAAAGTTGACTATTTGTGTGAATTTATGCCAGTTTAGACAAACAAATAAATAAATAATTAAATTCCCCAGATAGTTGAAAACAGAGTATCTCTTATAAAGCTCAGAATCAGGCCCTTGTGGGGTTTTAATCTTTCACATGAAACCAAGAATAATTTAAGCATTTCATCTGCTTTTTTTATTGTTCAGTCTTGTAAATTCAAAGACAAAGTCAACGAAGAAATTCATTAGGCTAGTCAGAATACCTGAAAAAAATGCTGCAGCAATGTCTATGAACTGAACCCATCATTTTTCTAAAGCTGTGCATTCTGATAAAGATTAGTCTGCAGTTAAAGTCATGCATTCAGCTGTTCCTATTAAAGTTGGATCATTTAATTTTAATATTATTCTGAAAAGTGAGAAAAATGACACGACAATATTATGTAGCAATCTGTATTCAGTAAATGTATACATAGAACATATAGTACAAGGTCAGTCTAGCTTTAGATAAAGTAATTTGCTACTGAAAAAGTTACAAATATTAAAAGTTAGGTGCACTGAAGGGATCAACATTCAGACTCATTCTCATACTCATTCAAAACATCACAGTCAGTATAACAAATCATAAACCATGTATATGCAAGATTTATTTTTCTATTTTCTTTTCCAGTATTCCTGAAACCCATCATCAGAGCAGTATTCATTAACTCGAATAGATATTTAGCTTCAGTACACTACCAATATCAAGATTACACTTTTATGCATGATATTTTTTTCCCACCATTAGTTATTGTAGGGAAATGAATGCAATTTTCACTTCTGGAACTGAAAAAAGTGAAAGCTGAATGTTCAATAATGTAGATAAGGTGGGGGGAGGGTTCTTATTTTTTCTTTAAACAGATGTCAGAATGTAATTGCATAACATGCAAGAGGAAAGTACATCTACATGATATGTTAAATGCTGATATATTTGTTCCTGCTCCTGTGGAATATTTTGACCTATGATAATTTAGAAAGTGTGATTAAGAATTAAATCTTCATATCTGCTTGTTTGGGAAAGCCTTTAACAGTGTGGAACTAAGCTGACATAACATTGGACCTGTGAGGACCAAAATTACAAGTCCAACCCATACCTTGAAGGACTTGTGTTGCTACCTAACTTAATTTAAAATACCAGGTGCCTAAGCAATTGCTCTCATTTTTCCTAAAAACAGTGGTAACCAAGTCAAAAGGTCAATCATATTCAGAGATATTTGGGAAGAAAGGTGCAATATAGAACTAATGCATATGTTCATGGGTATTTTAATGATCTTAAAACAATTCCTCAAACTCTAAAAAAGGCAGAATTAAGGTATGTAGATATGTAATTGTGGAGTCAGCTAACCAGTTCATATGATAGAGTTTGAGCTACCTGACTTGTAGTATAGAGAATAAGATTAAGTCTTTATTTAGAATTCAATTCTCCTGATTGATAATGGTAATAAAAGTCTTCAGATTTCTGTTAGAGATGTTCTAAATTATGGATTATATTGATTTTTTAAAATGTAGTTAAAATATTAGAGTATTGCCTTTCCTAACATGTTGAGGTTTAAGGCTGTTATCTAGATTAACAACGTGATGACTGTGGAAGATCCCCAAATTGCAAAGGAGGGAAGGAGAATCTAGATAAACAGTAACAATTGGGAAGAACCACTGAATCAAAGAGAAAATAACTTTCATATCTTTCAATATCAGGAGTGGAGGAAACTAACACTTTGGATACAAAAGTACTCAGTTGTGCTAAGTTAGGCTGCTCCTGAGGTGTTAAACTGAAATTATTATTTAAACCAAAATGATTTTTAAAATTAAAATATGCTGTTCTGACCATTTTCAGAATACAAAATTTCAGTGGAACTTGACAGAAATCTTCTAATTCTCTCATGCTCTAAAAGACTGATAAGCAGAATAAATTGTTCTACTGTGTCAAATACAAAACTAGAAAAAGTTACAAACAAATTCTGGAAGAATATTATATGATGCTGAACACAATTATGTGTGATCAGCAGCTAAAAAAAGTATATATCTAAACATCACCAAAATAACCATATTCAGCAGAAATTTTCTAATGGCACAACTACAATGTTACAACTGTTCCACAACTGATATTACCTGGAAAGACCTTATTATCACTTTAAATGTTCTATTCTGAGTAAAATACACGTATGTTCTATGTCTCCTTTGTACACAGCAGTCTCTTGTCAGGAAGCCTCTATGCGGGATCAGTTTTATAGGAAGCGCTGCACAAGAAGAATGACCTGTTTCACTTATATTTTGCAAAATTAATGCCACTAAATTGGAGAGAGATGGGTTTGATGGATGGACTGATAGGTAAGGAATTGGCTGGATGGCTGCATTCATAGAGTTACAGTCAATGGTTCCGTGTCAAAGTGGAAACAAATAACAAGTGGTGTCCCTCAAGGGTCTTCACTGGGACCAGTATTATTTAATATCTTTATCAATAACATAGATAGTGGGATTGAATGCACTCTCAGCAAGTTTGCACATGACACCAAGCTGAGCGGTGCAGTTGATTCACTAGAGGGAAGGGGTGCCAGCCAGAGGGACCTTGACAGGCTTGAAAAGTGTGTCCATGTGAGTATCATGAAGTGTGAGGTCCTGCACCTGGGTTCAGGCAATCCCTAGTATCAATACAGACTAGGGGATGAATGGATTGAAATCAGCCCTGCAGAGAAGGACTTGGGGATACTGTTGGATGAAAGTCTAGGATAAAATAGCATCGCAGAACAGTTTTTGACATGCTCATAGGAACCACTGAGGTCAGGCTGCCTGCAAGGGCAGAGAGCCAGGAGTTGAGGGAGAAGGAGGCTGGCAGGGCAGTGTCTCACCGACAGGTGTAGTTCCATGGTATCCAGCCGGGACAGCAAGGCTGTGAGGGGGATGATGGCTGGGGTCCTACATAGCCCACTGATCATCACATATGTCTATAGTGATCAGACAGGTCTGTGGTGAAGTCAGGTGGTCAGTCCATGGTTAAGGATCAGTGTGGCAGGAGGCCAGGCAAAGGTACAGTTGCAATATAGCACAAGCTAGGGCCAAGGGTGAGGTTCAGAGTTAAATGCAGCTTTCAAGCAAAGCAGGTGAGATTCTGACGGGTCTTCTCACATCTCTCCCAATGCCTTGATCTAAAGTTATACAGCTGCACCATATTAGAATTGGTTTTGAGCATGGGCAACCCTATGAGAAGGAGAGGGAAAGAGTTTGTGAAGTCTAGTGATGTGCTCAGGGCCCTGATGTGTCAGTTCTTCGTTTAACACTGCTTTCTACAATGACAGCAGCCTTCCACATTCCCTTACTGCATTTTCAAATGATCTCAGGCTTTTATGAAACCTGTGAGTGAAAGCCTACCACAACTATCTAAAAGACTAAAATGTTGAATCCTCTAAGAAATTCACTTCTACAAAAGTGCCTACAAATACCACACAATGGTTCCACACCAGTAAGCTCAGCTCACAGCTTATTGGCCTAGCTGCTGGTGTCTCATTTGCTTTACCTCTGATTTGTGGGCATCTTAAATTTTCTATCTCATTTTAAGATCACAATCTCCCTGATTAAGATCAATCCTTTAGATTTCTTATGCCCTACCATAAAGAATTATTTTTCTATTACAATGAATTTTTGAAAGAACAGGAAATAAACACTACTGTATAATCTGAGGGTGGAAAAACTGTATTTCAGAGCAGTGTTTGAGATCATGAGCTCAAAAACCAGGGATGCAGAAACCAGATTCTGGCTGAGATATGTCTGGAAATCTCTGGGGTCTACTTAACAGTTTAAGCAAACAGTTCTGCTATGTACAGTGGTTGTTGTTGTTGTCTTTTTTTTTTTAAAAAAAAAAAAAAAAAAGCACTTAAGGCTCAAAATTTTCAACTTAAAAAAACTCCCAAATGGAATGCTTGCAGATCTGCTAAATTAGCTGGACCTGTTGAGAATTCAGATCTGATACAGATTTCTGCTGTGGAGAGATATAGTCTGGCAATGAGAGAATTACAGGTTTTTTGTAGAAGAGATGAAGAACTAGGAACTACTGCCTATAGATGTTTTACTGGGACACCAAATCTTCATTATCACAAAGTCAAGGAATGGCTGAGGTTGGAAGGGACCTCTGGAGGTCACCTGGTCCAAACCCCCTCTTCAAGCAGTGCTACCTAGAACCAGCTGCCCAGGACTGTATCTAGATGCCTTTTGAATATCTCCAATGATGGAGACTCCACAGCCTCTCTGGGAAACCTGTGCCAGTGCTGGGTCACCCACACAGTAAAAAAGTGTTTCCTGATGTTCAGATATACCACCCTGTATTTCAGTTTGTGCAGATAAACAGCCTAAACAGTCTCAGGTGTCTCAGCCTTTCCTCCAGTATGTCTTTCTTGTTTTGGTGAGCCCAGAACTGGGCAAAACACTCCAAGTGTGACCTTACCAGCGCTGAGTAGAGGGGAAGGATCACCTCTGCTGACCTACTGGCAATGCTTCTCCCAATTATAAAATTCGGCTAGTGCCATAAGAAAGTAACAATAAAATGGACAGTCATGGCAAATTCTGAGTGACAGGGTACAAATGAAAATGCATATACAGGTACATGTGTATATATAATGTAATAAAGGTGAACATGAGGTGTTTTATTTGCTTCTTTGTTGTTGGTTTTTTTTTTTTTTTTTTTTTTTATCCCCCCCACTGAAACCTAATATATCCTCTGTGTTATGGGAAGAAAGTCAATAGAACTCTGGAAATGAGTTCCAGTTAAACAGAACAGATACTTTTCAAACAGTATAAACTTCTGGGTATCAGGGCTGGTTCTCCTGATATCAAAGACGCTGGTGTTATCACCCTTTTTCTTGTAGCATTTTCATTCACCTATATTCACTGGAGTTACTAGAAGGAAAAAAAAAAATTACATACAGGCTGTCTTGTACAATCTGGAAGAACTAAGCTTTAGTTAATATCAGAATAGAATAGATCTGTGATGTGTAAAAGTCTTTATTCAGTTAATGTGATACATATTCAGAGCATGTAAATTGAAAGCAATGCAGATCTACAGATTTCCTTTAAGAAAACACATGATCTTCTAAGAATCTCTCTATATATATTTCCATACTGATTGTTATTAGCTCTTTTCAGACAACCACAAGAGTAAAATGCCATCAGTCAGACTGTCTGATTATCTTCTAGACTGTTAAAATGTTGCCTTGTCTTTACAATAATCGATCTTCATTAGCACGTATGCATCTCTTTTCTAAAATAAATTGCTTTAAATACTAATAATTACATTAAGATTAAAGATGAAGAATGTCCTACATAACTGAATAGTCAATACCTTATATTCTGTTCTTTATCCAATTAAACAGTGTATTTTCACCCAAGGAAGTGAGGCACAGGGAAAAGAGGAAAATTTTAAATATTAAAAGATTATATTTATTGCAAAAGAGGTTTTTTAGGTTACATAAGTATTGCATTTCATAGGATTTAAAATAATTTCTTAACCAAGAAGCAAATGTTTTAAGATTAAAATTAAAATTTAATACACTTATTGGAATTAGTTTCTTCACAAAAAAAAAAAAGGATTTCTAAAAGGTTTTAACCTCTCTTTACATGTCCAAAATCTTGAGAATAGAATCATAGAATCATAGAATATCACTGTTGTTCTGTATTGTAATGGGAGAAACACAAGGGAATTTAGGGAATCTGAATTGTGGGATACATATTGTGCTTAAATGAAAAAATCATAAAGCGTAATAAATATTGTCATTCAGACTAACATTTCAGGACAACTTCAAGAGACTGAGCATTTATGTTCAGAATACATGGACATTTAAAATACTTTGCCAAAGTAAGGGAAAAAAGGTGACATTTTATATTTTAACAAAAAAGTAATTTCCAGATTTGATCCCTTTCGAAGAAAAAAAGTGTTGATACTAATATTTTCCATGTAATGAATACTCAAAATTTTACTTTGTTGTTTTCATATTTGTTTTCACTCACTGGCCAAACATTAATTGAAGTACATAAAATCTTCTGAACATGGGCAGATAAATGCAGTCCTCTTTGCACATACACATAGAATCATAAAATCATAGAATCGTTAAGGTTGGAAAAGACCTCTGAGATCATCTAGTCCAACCATCAACACAACACCTCCATGCATATTAAAACCATATCCTGAAGTGCCACATCTACATGGTTTTTGAACACCTTCAGGGGTGATGACTCCACCACCTCCCTGGGCAGGCTGTTCCAATACATAGTGTATCTCCATAATTATCATTTGTCTTAGACTTCTGATTTCTGCCCAACCCATGGAAACATGATAGAATATGCCTAAAAACACCAGGATCATAGATTTCTGAAGGAAGAAACAGGGTACCACTTAAAGCTGCTGGAATTTTTTGTTAACTCTATGTTCTAAGAATCAGCTTGTCCAAATTCCTTTTCAGAAGTGTAGAAATATGAAGAACAGCAATCCCTTATCCAGAACAGGAACAAGAATACAAAGGGAAAAATGGAATGGAATGAAATGAAATGAAATGAAATGAAATGAAATGAAAT
>VZTL01002678.1:26621-41021 GCA_013400535.1 Scopus umbretta | reverse complement strand
AATATCCACAGAGCCACTTGAATAATTAAGTGTTGCTTCTCCATGGCATAACAAAGCATCTAATGCAATTTACTGCCCTTTCTATAAAACGTGGTATAAATACCATTTGCTCATTTTTCAGCAATGAAATTAATAGAAGTAAGGTTTATAGTACTGTGCAGCAAGCCTCCAGCTGAAATACTACCACAGCTGCCAAGACATCAGCACCATTCTCTACACACAAGCTATTAACCTTTCCAGTATTACCTCCTGGAATAGGGCGGTCATTTAATCTAGAAATCAGGTTTACTCAGAAGGAAACAGAAGAAACTCTAGCCTGGTAATCCTCAGTAACCTGAAACACGCGGCTGGACAGAGTGACAGATAGTAGCTGATACACAGTGAGATTTTTTTTTTAAAAGTATACGCACAGTTTTAAAAGAGCTACATGTAAAATGCAATCTTCACGGTAACACAGACCCTTCATATTGCACAACCTGCTTGTATTTCACAGAATCGAGTCGAGTTGTTCTTTTCAAATCTTACAATTTCACCTCTATTTAGAGAAACTTCAGAAAACTGCCTTCTTTCACATACTAACTGGAACTTACTACACGAAGTACTGAACGGTTATTTACTTTTATTGCAGGCCTCCTGGAGTAACTGCTATATATGGTTATGTACTTTTTCATTGGAAGTATTTGCTCCTACTCTCTTGCTATCTCAGTAACCATTTTCAGTCCATGAGGGCACAAAGGGCTCCGCATCTTCCTTACAACCCATGTTATCGTCAAAATTCTGTTCCTCAAAATCTCAGTCCAGTGGGATTCCTGGGTTACAGCATTAAATAAACTTTCTTTGAAAACTGCGGATGAAGTCTTGAAAGGAGAGCAAGTATCTTAAAAGATTTGTCTGTGCTGAAGCTGTTCACTGTGAAGTTATGAAGGATGCATAGGAAAAACTTTAAACATTAAAAAACCAAAACAAACCACGCAAGTTTTTTTACTGCAAGGGTGACCAAACACTGCAGTAGGTTGCCCAGACTCCATCCCCAGAGTCAGTCAAAACCCAGGCCACAGTCCTGGGCAACCTGCTTTAGCTGCTCTGGCCTTGGGCATGGGGGTTGGACTAGCCAATCTCCAGAAATCCCTTCCAACTTCAGTGATTCTGTGATTCTCCAACTTTTGGGATGCACTTTCAATTCTTCAGTATATATATATATATATCTTTGGATCTACTGCCAAATTAATCCAGCCACCAAATCATCATTTATCAATAATGGATTATACCAACCTCACAACATTAATGTCTACAGAGCATGACTGACTGTGAAGGAAAGAGTCTTACGAAACTGAAGAAGCTCTACTGTAAGCAGATGTCAGACTAGCAGATAGTACTAACCAGTTCCTTGTGGAGTGTGTTTATGCCATTCAACTGTATGGCAGTATTTCAGTGGTAAAGAACAGAGATCATCTCATCTGTTCTGCTACCTTTTCTCTGGAGGAGACAGTAAATGACTGCTCAGGTGGTAAATGCCAGTGTAATACCTAAATGTTGCCTTTACATCATTCCAGCACGGAGAATCTGCTACTCCAGCCATACGTGGGGCTGTGGCAGCGTGGGGCCCCAGTCTGGGAGATGTCCTTTCAGCAGAGGCCCCAAGCAGGTCACGGATGCAGGATCAGGTCCTCGCGCTGACTGGTAACTTACAAAGTCTTCAGCATACAGAGTATATAAATATATACATGCGCTTCAACATATATTAATACTTTAAACACTTTTCCTCCCTAAACTTTTAAGTTACATAATGTCAAGTTTCTCTTTACCTTGCTAAACCATGAATTATATACAGTTTAAAAAAAAAAAAAAAACAAAGGTCACATTCCAGTGGTTGCATCAACAAAAACATCCTGAAACAAACACTGTCAATAAAACCTGATCATGAAGGGCCAGGGCATGAGCAGGTGAGAGGAGGATGATGCTTGAGAAGTGTCCAAGTGTACTGAAAATGGTCCATTAGATGAACTATGACAACAATTGAGGGATGATATCTAGAAACTACAGAACAGCCTGAACAATCAGGTTTAATGTACCATAGTCAGCAAAACACAAGCGTGCTAAATAAAGCGCTGGTACTGTAAAGCTGCACAATTTTCATTAGTTGTTCATCATATGCCAGATTGGTCAGAGCTTCTTGGCTTCTACACCTAGACTGTATGCAAGCGCATGAGGTGGCACTTTGGTCTCTTTTCTCCCCAGTTTTCCCCCAGGCTCGCATTCTTTATCCTACGTCGGCAGGAGAGGTGTGTTTTCCTTCTAAATCCAAGCAGCGAAGGCCTGTGGGAATGAGCCTTCAGCTGCGGTGCTGCCCTACCCCAGCAGGGAAAGCCAAGCTCCCCTAACCCTGCCAGGGCGCATGATCTCTTTGGTAATCCAATCCTGTACAGCTGTCAGCAAGAACCTGACCCCAGCTCCACCAGCATCCACACAGCAGGGCCAATTATACAAGCAACTCAGCAAACAATACGGACGCAGATGATCAACATCGGCAAAAAAGGACTTGGAGACTAGTCTTTCCACAGTAACTGAACACAAGAGCTTCTTCAGTTAAAAAGCACTGAAGGCAGCATTAAAATTTATCCCTTCCATTACCCTGTTTTCACCAATATACACATTTAACCCAACTTACATTGAAGATTAGAAAAAAAAAAATCCAGCCCATGCCAGCTAGCAACTCAACCATCAACCTGAACAACAGCAACACTCGACTCAGGAGAATGAAAGTACATCTAATCCTGAAGAACTAGCACGGAAACAACACGGCAGAATCAGGAATAAAATCTTTTAATGTTGAATTTTCATACCAAATTGCACACTTCAAAATGAGTATAGTCATTTCACACACTTCTGTGAAGCTCTCTGACCAAGGCAAATTTGCGTCGGCTTCTACTTCCCCACTTCTACTTCCGTGCAGCGCAGGCACAGACTGAGCCAGACTCTGCCAGAAGACAGTGCACAGCACTATATGCACCAAAGCATCTAAAAATATGGGCTGCTTTAGAAATTAAATGCCAGATTAGTAAATCTTCCCAAGATACCACAACAGAGTTCTGAGTCTTTCCCTAAATAGATTGAAGACAGATGATGACAAACATTACTAGATGTAAGTCTGCTCGTGTGAGACCAGAACAGTAGAAGAACCTGAAGTTCTTCCCCCTTGAGTGTGACGAGTCTAATCTTGAATTTTCTAATTCTAAAATCTCTCTCTAAACATTTCAGACCAGCTTTATTACTGACAAATAAGAAGCTGACAGAACTGAAGGTTTGGGTTTGTTTTTTTCATCCTCCATTTGACTGGAAGATGAAATAGCTACATAAATGGCACAAGGCTCTGTTAAATGATACCTGGAATGTATAACCTAATAACACCAGAAAAGAAACCATACCTCAAAATACTGCGATGGGAGACAGAAGGCAGGAAGGGTGTTTGGGCCGGAGTAGATGAAGAAAAATAAGTTAATTACACCACTCCATAACACACTGGGAGGCTCATCTGCCTAGTTCACTCCTCCTCTGGAAGGCAGCTTAGCCCAACAGCTACAGAGAAAAACACCAAAACAGGGAGAGAAGGGAAGGAGACTGCATGCCAAAGATAAGAAAGCATGCAATTGTGGCAGATAATTAAGAATTCTTATTTAGTCTCTCTCATCCAGTGTTTTTTAGTGACTGAGGCATGAGGGAGGGAATATTTCCAGCTCAGCTGATGAGGAAATTACACTGCAATCAGCAGAGAATCTACAGTGCAGAAGGACTGTGGCAGCAGTAACAGGACGTGTTCCAAGAAACGGCTGCAAACAGCTACTTCACCAGGTGTAAAATGTATTCTTCAGGTGCAAATTCACGCAGACTGAGGTCACTTCTCAAGACAGCAAAGAGAACCAAACACCGCAGAAAATGTTTTGTAGCATGAACCTACAACAGCCGGATTAAAAAGGAATGCCAGGCGAGTGCCTGCAAAAGGCTATCCTCTGGTTTTCACACTCATACTATAAATCTACAGTAATTCCATCCATTTGAACTCGTAATTTTTACTTATCCAAGGCAGATTTCTTTTGCCAGATGAGAAGATTCTGGAAGGATACAATTTCAAAGTTTAACAAGTGGCATAAACATCTGTCTGATTAATTTCCAGTGACATCTGCAGCAAGGTCCATTTTCTGTATTACTGAGCAGCAGTACCAAGTTCTGTACTTCCTGAGAAAATGACATGACCTATATGCCTATAAGCTAGGTTCAATGTTTCAGATACACACAAAAAAAAAATCTCCTATACAGTCACTTAGTATCATTTATCATTTCTGGGGAGCCACCATTTGTACTCTTGCTGGGTTTGGATAGTCTTAATACTAAATACGCAGAGGAGACCATATTTTTGAATACACATGACTAAAGTGCAGTGCATACTGAATTTTATTAATATTAAGCAAGATAATATGAAACACAGCACAGTCCTGAACTTTAAATCTAACAAAATGCTTTGGTATAGGCTCATGTAAAAGGATACTCTCTGAATCTTCACCATTCTCCTGCTTCCATCAATACAGATGGACAATAAAACCACCAGTAGAGACTGAAAATAAAATGCTGAAGTTGACCTACTGTCCCTCATAGTTCACCACAGGAATTTTTCCCACACGGTGAATGAAGACCTTCTCATGGTATTTTATATAAGAAAACTCTGGAAGAATATGTAGAAATTAAGTAGTTTGTGAAGAACTAGGAAAGATCAACAAATCTCAATGGCTTTAAGAAAATCTGTAAAGGAAGTACGGGTACCCCTCCAAACCAGACCAGACCTACATCCATACTCTTTACGTAGGAAGGATTTCTTTTTAAAGCAGATGTTTATATCGTGTTCAGTGTGGAAAACAGCTTAATGATAGCTGATGATTTCTGAAACCAAAAACCTGCAGCAATGAGCTTTCCATTTTTGCCAGCCGACCACGCAACAGCCATTTGTTTTGAGCAACCTGTAACATCGAAGCCACAAAGCTCCAGCGGTGCCCCAGTCCCTCCCAGGTCCTGCAAGCCTTCAACATTGCCCTGGAGAAGAACATGTTCTCAGGGGCTCTTTATCAAGCTATGAATAAATGGGAAATGCAGTCACATTACATGCTCACTGATTCCCCACAGTTTCACAATCGCTAGATCCAGCTCAAGGACAGCTCTAACAGCACGTGGGCATAAGTAAGGGGGAAGAAGGGGTCTCCTCCTGTTAGTGGCAAGTACTTCTGTGGTTAGGCTGGTTCTAACAAGACGACTCACCCTAAGACACTTCATAGCAATTTCTTCAATTAAAACTGAAATGCATCGCATTTTTGTGGTTTGGGCCAAAACCACGTATATTTAAGTTTCCTAGAAGACCAAAAGCATGGACAGATACTTACAAAAAAACACGATTGTGTGACCTCGTATGACCCCTGTATTAGATTATAATGAAAGCTATTTTAAAAAAAGTTTGACACAAGCATTAGACATCAACGTACATGCATAAATACACAAGTGCACACACGCACACAGCCCAGCTGGCTTGCCAGCTCCTCTACACCTGAAGCAATGCACAGCAGCACCACATATAAACAAAAGACGCCTGGGCATAACACTAAAATTCCCCAAAGGACAGTAAGGGGGGGTCCAGGAGTTTTAAGAATAGCAGGAACCTGGAGTACAGTGGAGTATGTGTTATTCTGAGCTACCTCTTGCCTGGAAGAGCATCTGGCCCAAATCTCAGGGTTTTCAGAGAGCAGCAGCAGCATTCAGAAATGAAATTTGTGTGGAATGCAAGAATTCTGGTAAAAGTGAAAAAAGCTATGGGCAGGGACAGAGGAGCGGCGCAAACTTTACACAGCAAAATGCTGGTGCAACTGCAGATACAGAAGCACAAATTTTTGTAAGCTTGTCCACATGGCATAATGAAGACAGGATATCTATTCTAGCTTTAGTCAAAATTAGCCAGTTACGAAGAGAAGTCAGCATGCGCTAGTACGGACCAAGTCTCCTTATAAAGCATGGCAGTCCATTTATCAGCTCTCTTTCTTTGTTACAGGCTAGACTACTTAAAATCCTATCTTCTTTTTGGTGGGCTGAAAAGCTCAGAGAATTTCAGTAGAAATGCTTAATATAAATTTTCCTTACTTTCAAATTACAGTAAATGAGCTCACGTTCCCATGATTTCATACTGCTTCCAACAGACAAGGAGCTAGGATACCATGACACGGAGACGATGTTCCTTGAAATTTATGTTCTGCTATTCTGAGTATCAAGATTCCTTAAAAATGGGCTCAAGCATGCATTTGGTTATGATAAAAATCAATGTGATTTAAACCCTTAAGCCCATTATTATTTCTCCCCTTCCATCTATGTTTCTTGCTTCATTTTTAAACAGGATATGTCCAAGTACAATTAACTTTCAGCAGAGACAGCGGGCTAGAGAGGGAGAAACAGCAAGACATACCACAGAGCAGAAAACCACTGACCTTAGCTAGCAATAAGACATACTAATGCTGCAAGGCATTTTCTGGAAGCTATAATAGCAAAGGTAGCTATCAACATATAGGTGGGTGCCGTGGCCCCATGCTTCCCCGCTAAAAAAAAATACTTTAATGTTATTTACAGGTTAAAAGGAAAAACAGAAGTCCTATATTGGAAAGTCACTGTACTCCCACAATGCAGATAGGGGTCACGTATGATGCATGTAAGACCTTTTCTGTTTCAAAGTTCTGGGCTCCTCCAACTGGCTGCATTAATGCCAACAGCAGTACTGAAGTGGATTTGTCTGTCTGTGGATTAGGGCAGACAGTCATTCAAAGTCACTTAGCATAAATATTCCCTTCAAAGACAAGACTGCTTTAGAAGTTAGGTGGCAAAAAAGGTAAAGAGAAAGAACACTGGAGAACGTGTGTTTAACAGTCAAGGTGCTGCTGCACAGAAGCAGTTTAACACAAAACATCAGGTAGCTTTTTTTAGTTCACCCTTGGAAATGGGAAGGGGGGGGTAGATACTTGGCTAATCGTTATGAATACAAAGCCTCGCTAAGACTATGTCTGAGCTGTAGTTATGTTGGCTTGCAATTCCACTTGGTTTGCAGTTCCACGAGTGTGTGAAAACAAGTGCAGCCAATACGGAACTTCTTGGCTGGATACTGTTTGGAGGAAAGAGAAGTGGCAGCAGGGGAACATGCATCTCCCACAGTGGGGTCAGTTGGTGTCAAGAGGTAGCAAAACTGAAGCATAACAATTTAAAGCCATCTGCTGAAGGTCACTAAGAACGGAGAGGTACAGGACCTGTGAGCTGCAGTTCCACAGTTCATGGTTTCAATTGAATCTGTGATTGCCCAAAGTCTCTAATCATTGATCTACTCTCTGACATCCCTGTGGCAGTTCCAGTATGTTCAGGAGATCTTAACAGGTTAACTTCTGTTGGCAGACATCATACTTGACTATGTAATGTCTGTCCACATCATATTTCTTCTAGATGCCTACTGACTTCTTTATCAAGCCCTTTCTTTTGCTTTCCATCCTCTTCTGCAGCTGCACCCGATTTCAGTGCTGGCTGTAACATCAGTTATCCACTGTCCCCTGGGGAAGCCAGGGTGGTTTCTTCACCTGTGGACTACAGGGCTTCTGATCATTAAGAATACCCACAGAACTCCTTACTGAAATTCAGATTTCCAAAAGTTATCACCCAAAGAGAAAAGCCTCTGCCAGCTTCTAAATCAAAACTGAAGAGAAATATACACACAGGAAATTACCATTCAGAGCGTATTAGCCACTTGGCATCTTCATGAGATGCATCCAACTAAAACATGCTTAGTGTATTTAATTTTCCATTTCCATGTAAAACAAATCAGCTTATGGTGCTGCATGACCTCTCTGGCTTCTAATACCTTTTCATACCGTTTTTTGTACAAGTCTAAGCAGCGCCCAGGTTGCAATAGACTTCCAGTCCCCTGTGACCTGGGCCCGTTTTGAACAAGTGACCTGAAAGTTAAAAAGGTTTGCGATTTTTCAGCAGAGATGCAGTCAGGATGTTTAAATACAGCACAGAATAAGACTCTCAATACAGTTTTACCTCCTAAAGATTATAAACTGTCAAAACATATAGGAAGTTTTCTTTCCAGCTTTAAAAGGAGAGTTTAAATGCGCTTAAATTATTTAAGGAAAACTGTGTGGATCTGAAGGATCACTGTATTCTACATACTTTTATAAGAAAACACTCTAATAAGAACTGGTATCTCTCAGTAAGAAACCAGGTTAAAGCTTCTAGTGCTGAAGAGAGCAGCATTTCATTTTCTTTACGTCTGACTGAAGCAGAGTACTCAATAATTCATAGCTTGCTCTGATCAAGCTCCAGCACAGGTGCTGCACAGTCAAACCTCAGGGAAGCTACCTGCAACGTGCCTGATCATCACAGGTTAAACATGTGTAAAATACGTGCAATGCCTGCTTCTACAGGTTTGTTTATTTATGACTACGCTAAACTGCAGAAGGAGCCCTGCTTTGAAAAGTCCTTTGCATTAGGAGTCCAACAGCTTCAGAAAGTGGAGGGGGAGGAAAAGATGTGGGTGTTAAGAGGAGAAGTGACTGACTGAACTATGAGAACGTAACTGTGTGGTGGACCCACACTGCCTCTTACCAGAAGGTAATTAATTACGCAAAACATCCCAGAAGGCTGCTATAGCCAGTCCTACATTAAGTTCATAAACAGCAATCACCGTAAGAACAGAGACTTTTTGTTCCCTCTCCTTTGTGCCAGTAAGGTGGCTCTGAAGAGAGCCTTACTCATGAAGTGGCAAAAGCAGCCTCCATGCTCCTCCAAGGAGAGTCAGCAGAACCGAGAGACGCCGTGCCATGCAAATCTCCCTTGAAAAATTAACTGCTGAAGTAGTTGTCAGCAGTTGGCTTACCACGTACTCCCAAACCAGAATACAAACACCATCACAGCCAAAGCACGAAACTTACTAACACGAATCTACCCCAGAAATGGAAATAGAAAATTCTTCAGAAAATGAGTTTATGAACAGGGAATTTTACCTAAATGTGTGAAATTGATGACTGTCTGACCTAATAAACACATCTTCGTTCCTGGTTTTGCTTGGAGTTTTACAGCTCATTAGTAAGTGTGGAAGCTTATTTTCTGCATCACAGATTCGAAAGAGGAAAGAATCTAATGCTGAAGAAAGCCCTGCTTTGAGCAGGTCACTGAGCAGGTAAACTCCAGAGGTGCCTTCCAGCCTGAACTAACTTACGAGCAACACTGGAGCGGCATGAAAAAGACACCTCTCTTCTTTCTATCTTTGCAAATGAAACTCTTCCCCATCAACATCCTGAACTGTAACCAAGACATCAAGAAGGTTTTAATTCCTATACTACTGGGTCATAAATGACTCAAAGATAACTTTTGCTGAGCTCTCTCAATGCAGTTGGATACTTTTTTCTCATTGCCTTGAGAAAATAGAGAGTGCGGAATCAGCAGCTTTTGATCCAATGCTAGGAAGCCCTCCATCGGGGTGGGGTCAGAACCGGTGTATGTCACAGTCTCATCTGCCTGCTTCTACATTTAGAAAGTATTGGTGTATTTGGACAGAAATTTTAAGCACATGTAAATTGAGCTGCTTTTGTAAACCCCCAAAAACCTCTATTTGGGAGAAAAACAGAAAAACCAACCAACAGAAGACCATATTTACTCACCACAACTAGAAGAGTGACTGCAGCATCCGCAAGTGTATCTGAGACAACCAATCTAGGATAATTAACGGCAGAAAGATTAGAAACACTGCTTTTCTCGTCCTGAACAATACAAGAGACCAGTCAGTTGTCAACAGTCCCAAATAGTTCTTCAAGACAACATGGTATTGGGTTGCAAAGAGATTACAGAGTACTCTGTATGTAAGTTCCCCTCTGGGGAACCAGTTCTCCAAGCACCCCAAATATAAGCAAGAGTAGCCAAACTCATTCCCCACCACAAATACTTACCACACTTGAATCCATTTCACAAAAGTAAAGAAACAAAGGCTAGAGCCACCTGCTGATGCATTAACCCTCAGTTAATTCTCAGCTCACTAAACCATCAGAACATGCCAATGGCAGAACTTCAGTGAAAGCTACTTGGCTTTTCAGGTGTAGAGGGGATTGGACCATGCAACAGCACTGAGCAGCCTGCAAGAGCTGAAGCTGGAAGCATTTAACTGCCCAGCCCTAAACCCCCATGCTCGAGATGAGACACACACAGGATGCTGAACCCAAAGCCCTGCCTGGCAGAGTTCATAAGTGAGTTGGGTTACTGTTCAAGAAGCAATGGCAACCAATTAATTCACAGACAAAGCACGATACCAAGTCACTTCTATTCATTTTATGGCTAAGACACAATGTACTCCACTGTTAGTTCTTTATTAAATGCTTATATAGAGAAGCGTACATTTAAAAATCAGTTTGATCTTTTTTTAAGCATTCCCTGAAACAGATGGCTTTATACTCCTCCTCTGAACCTGGCTATTGTAGAACTACTGTTAGTGAGCCTGAAACCCAGCTGGTTTTAATTTACGATGGCTGTTACATGGCAGTTTTAGCCTATATTCTCGTTCTCTCTCTGGAAGACTGGGTACACCACGCCTTAGCTTGGATGACATCCACACGCTAAACACAGGAACATGGCATCACTTACCAGGCACAAGAGAGCACTGCTGCTCTGCTGCAAGGGCGAATTTCAATCAAATTAACTTTGAATATTGTTCCCTGACTGGGGATATCTGAACTTTTGATTTGGCTTTTTAGAGGCATTTGCTAGCAACACCAACAGCCTACTTTTTGATTTCAGAGATGTGAGAGATCAGATGTAGAAGTGCTGCTTTGTTAACTAAAAGCAACACTGTAGTTGCAACCGTTCAGAAAAGAAACTAACAGCTAGGAGGAACTGTGTTCACGTTAATGATCTTCTACCCACTGCCACAGGCATTGAGCCCCTGACGCAGTCCGCGTAAACGAGAATCCCCACAGTGCAGAACCTGGCACAAGCAGGAAACCCAGCAGCTTCTTCCCTGCCAGATGGGGACGCAGAGAAAGCCATGCTTGGCAGCTTTGCACCCCGAGCCGCAGAGCTCGGCCCGTTGAGCGTTTCACTGGTTCATGCACAACTCAAGTCACCTGCACTGGACTATGTGGAGGCTTCCACCTTGTTTGAGGGGTTGTAGTATTTGTCAAAAGCGATGTTTAGTAATAGAAATATGTTAATGGTCTTCCTGGAGATCCCACCTTTAGGCAGTGCCAACATCACTGTAAAAGACCTCTCACGAATACTGCTGCTTTGCAGTGATGCTGGCTGGCAAGACAGTGATGCTGGCTCTTTTCAACTTTCTGCCTGGCAAACAAGTACCACGGTAGCTGCTACCCGCAGCAAGTTTTCTGCACCGGCATAGATGGACAAATGTAGAAAATGAAGTTAATGTGCAGTGGATTTCAAGTCTGTAGATTTTATTGAAATAACTAATGTTTCCTTTCATCACCAGACTGTTAAGCTGTGCTCTGAAAGTACTCCATCTCTGGATGTAACAAACCACTGGCATGTACCTTTTACAGAAGAAAAATAAGGTTTATTAAAAGAAGTTCACCCTGCATTAATTGCATGAATATGTGAAAAATGCGTCTTCTTGCAGGATTCCACTCTGTACAGTATCTGGATTTAAGAGAAATGTGTGGAATTCCTGTAGATAACGATTACATTCAGTATTGCAAGTTATCACAAGAGTTTTTTCAAACGCCATACTACTCTAATCTGGGTAAATAATGCCTAGGGTTTTCTCTCAATTAATGCTACAGCTTTAATTAGACTGCCTAGAGGCTGTGTATGGTTGCAACATACTGTGACAGTTAGATATAAGTGTATGACACAGGTCAAACTGCCAATCTAAAGGATGAGCTGCCTTTGAAATGTACCTGCAAGATACCGCAGACCCAAAAATGATAAAGAAACCTTGGAATTCCTTCCATACCTGGCTTTATAACCAGCCTTAGCTATCCAAGGTTCAACCCTGGAATGCAATCATTGTCTTTCTGGGCGATGAGTTAGCCAGTGTTGTAACTGCAAAACCACCCTGGATGTGAGACGTTGTCCACTGACGTCCACACACACCTGCTTCCCCCACGCTCTGCACCTCTCCCTCTGCAACACTGAAGCCATCAGCACGCATCAGAGTTCTCCAGAGCCGATACTTCTGAGCCAAGTACCTGTGAACTCCTTGTTTGCTACTGACTCTTGGTATTCACCAACGGTTTTCAGTTTACAGCCCAGACACTGAAGCTTGCATAGAGAGCGCCAATTCACCAGGCAAGTATTTGCATATCCACTTAAGAAAAATATTAGAAAAGCAAAATTCAGGTTGATCAATAGTACATGCATTTCTCGAGTGTCAAGAAAACATTCAAAGCTTTGACATTTCAGGCCCAGCAACAAAACAGTTACAAGTCTTCCATATGTGTACTGCTTACTATTAAAGTGCTAGAAGAAAACGGCTTGACTGGTAATACAGAACCAGGAGGCCTTTTTCATCCAGCTTATTATTACTTTTTAATTCTTTAATTATGCCTTTATAAAAAGGTTCAAATGTCTTTGCTCTTTGGTAGCAGTTTTGGTAGTCAGATCTGGACAGCTAGACGAAAGCTACATCAAAGGGAACGAAAACCAGTATTCAGCTAATGTGCCAGCTGCTCAAACTTATGATACATATAAAGAATATATATCTGCTGGTTACAGACGGTGCCTGAGGTACAACTGATTTGCTAGAGACATGACAGTACGAAATGGCAGGAGTAGCTGGAACACAGCCGCCTCCGTTGCAGGATTTACCATGTGTTCCAAAAGAGCTGTATCCCCTTAGTACAGCAGGGATCAAGAGATGCAGATTTTCACTGAGGCATCAACAATGTTCTAGACTAGGACATCTTCCTTCACTCTAAAAGCAAGACATAGGTGAAAGGACACGCATAAAGACTCATTTGTCCAGTGAGAAATTCTTTCTTTACTACTGATTAGCTAAATTGTTTGGATAATCCACAACCTTTTCTACCTGTTCAGTAGACTATCTAATTTTTGAAATGCTTTTATGAGATCTTAATATGCACATTTTGAGTGCTTAAGGTCTCATATTTTATTGCAACCATTTATTTCTGGCAGTCTATGTACGAATGCTGTTCACTACTCTTCTTTTATGGTACAAAAAGGATAACTTTACATAATGTATGGAGGCTACAGCATACCTCCGAACTTCTGTAGCTGGTACTAAACAGCATTTTAGGAAAAAAAAAAAATAAATTCCCAATTTCCTGTAACCCAATGAAAAGACTGAAGGGTGGAACAGATGAAGTTATCAGAGTATTGCCAATACATTACCTTAATTAAGCAACTCCTTTATTCTGAACATTAATATTGAAAGCACTAAACAAATGCGCGAATAACTCCAAATCTGACAAGTATTTAAATTTACAGCACTTTATCCTACCACATAATAACTATGACTAAGACATAATTTCCCCTACTCAATTCCATGACTCTGAGTCTCCACGCCTCTGCAATACACTATTATTTTTGAGATTAATGGGCCTGATCCCAAGTCATGCCCAACTCTTACCGAAATTAATGCTTTGTGCATAAAAAGCAGAGGAATGCCTCTCCTCTTTTTTTTTTGAGGGGGGGAGGTTCATCTTTAGTGCAAAGAGAAAGGCAACCTACATTTCACTGAAAGAACAAACACGCACCAACTAAAAGCTTATTTAAATAGAGAAGACTGTTAGTAACTAGTCCCATTACAAAACAGTAGTCCCAAATACTGAAGACCTGCGGGCAACAGTTCTGCACTAATATTTCACATGCTTCGCAATCCAGCCTCCAGTGAAACACCTCCTCCACACCAACCTGAAGCTCTTCATTTCCTCTGCTCCTGTTGTCCTGTTGCCAATGTCATCAGGCTGAAATAATTTATTTCTGATGACAGAAATATTTCTTCTCCCCGTAAGCTTTTGTTCCCCATCAACAGGATCCTGGCTCCTTCCACATCGATGGGGTAGGCAGTAGGTTTCAGCACATCCCAAGGCAGACATGCTTGAGCAAGCAAAAAAATGTGCCTGCATAAAGGCTAGCCCATGCTAACTTAAGCACTCCTTCAAATTTCATTTTGCTTGGGAGTAGTCAGTGATTCTAGAATTGAAACTTTTACTGGTTATGGATTTTCCAAATGTGACATCAGTGCTCGTAGGCTTCTGAGAGTTAAGTATGATGTATGATGTATGCAGATAACACGAAGAAAAGGTTTTTCTGCAGTTGAGTGTTTACCAACAGCACTCAAGAGAAAAAAAAAAAAAAAAAAAAAAA
>VZTL01002678.1:8993-19876 GCA_013400535.1 Scopus umbretta | reverse complement strand
GGAGCACAGATGCACGCGGGGGGGGGGGGGGGGGGGGCAGACCACATGACACAGACAACGAAGTGAACAATCCGAGTTTGGCCTGGGGAAGACATTTGTTGAACCAGTCCAAAGGTGATCAAGGATTTTGCCTTTAAGTCTTAACAGTAAAGGTACAATAATCTATGACTCAAATTTTTAACAGTTACAGACATTTAAGTTGTCAAACTAACACAGAATCCAAGCAGGAACCCACAATACTGAATGCTGATTTGGTACATGTGAAATAAGAAGTAACACTTGAAGATAAGTCTGCGTAAAACTTTGTGAAATTCCTGATAGAAATGGGTTATCAAATACAAACATTTCGTAAGTTAGTATACAGTTAAGTGCTTATACAGCTCTACCCAGGACAGTATTTCAAAATTTGACAGCCATTACATAAATAAGAGAAAGGCATTAACGCCATTCATAGAAGGAAGACAGAGACTGGGAGAGCTTAAAGGATTTGATCAAAGCCATGCAGTGCAAATAGCCATGCTGGAAAGGGAAACCGGCTATTTGAGGCTAAATCCTGTATCACAAAGCCATATTCTTCCTTCCTGTATGAAGTCCTGCATTTTCTTTGCTCATGTTTTATATGCACCGGTGGCAGCATTTTTCAGTTTGTAGCTCTCAAATCTGCACAGTCACATTCTATTTGAAGCCTCCACTATTACATACAGTTAGAAACTGGAATTTTGACCTTGCAGCTGTGTAGCACAAGCACACCATTGAATAATATCCTATTTCACCCAAGAAGTGAATACATCCTTGGAGCAGGTACTCCAGGTGCTACGTAGACATTTGCCAACTTTGAACTCTATGTCAACACCCATGAAAGAATCAAGATCTCTGCACAAGAAATATTAATAAAGCACTGCTTTATTTTATATAGTCTGGCAGTCATTACACCTTGGCTAATAAACCTATTAGCAAAATTCTCTTTCCTACAGCCTCCCTCCAGCAGATGAGAGTGCTTCATAACACCATTTGCTACCCCTTCTCCCCTGCCCCCAAAGACTCAAACACAAAGGGATTTCCCACTCCCATTCTGAAGAGCAGTAAGGAGATGGGGAGATGAAGCTCTCCTCTTACATCCAAACCTAGACAAATACAACACGTTTTGATTGTTCCTTCATACAACTACACTTTTTATTTTGTAAATACAGACCAAGCTCTCATTTTTTCCCTCAGTTCGTCTACTGTAAACGTTGTGCATCTTTCACAATTAAAACAGAGAAGTTAAAAAGCTGTCAAGGCTTGACAATTGTTTAAAGTAGGCTTGACACAACCAGAGCTAATTCAGTGCAAGACACAATTGTGTCAGACAACGCAAAAATGGAGAGCGCTAAAAAAAACAAACCCAAAAACAAATTGGAAACGGTTGTCCTGTAGTAAAAAATTCAGTGCAAACTTTTTGCAAATCACCCCACCCACCTCGATAAACAAGAATTAAAATAGAGTTATCCAAAGGAGTTCATTTAAAGCTATTTTGGCTGCCCCATGTAAACAGAGCTTAGATAAAAAGTTCATTACTAACTAGATCAAGTCTCTTTTGAGGGGATGGTTAAACCCTGTAGTGCCAGCGGACACTTCCACTGATCGCGGGCACAGCTCTTGATGTGGAACAAGGTAAACTGTTAAGAGATGCAAGTTTCACTTTTTCACACATCAGTTTCTTTAATATGAGGAGATACTCAAAAAACCACAAATAAATGAGAGAGATACCTACTGCAAAGCCATACCTTTCCCCAGGACAGTCTGCATGATGTGAACCCTGACCTATTTTAAATGCTGATAACGGTGTTTTAAAATTTTTACGAATGCATTTAAAAACCTTTACAAACACACATACTCGGGACAGAGGAAGGCTTAAATGTAAAGTGAAAATTCAGCTTGCCATTGAAACATCCAGTTACTACTGTAACTCCTATGTCCAGAGCCAACTCTGCTCAATGGGAATAGCTAGATGCAAGAACATGCTGTGGCTGGCAGCTCCGTAGAAGCGTTCTTACCTGTAGTGCGCCACGCAGCCTTCTTTTTATTCATGGACTGATTTTCTCCCAAATAATTTTCAAACTACATGCATCGGATTGATTCAGTGACGAAACTGCAAGACTACATGGATTAACTATTCTCTCCTCTAAAGTAGCTTCTTGAAATGAATGAGAACACTTGTAATTACTAAACGGCAAAACCTGCTCACAGCAACTCCTTTGTTCTTAAACGCTGTATTAACTGCAAGCGCCGCTGAGCACTTCAAAGCGAGGAGGGCACGCTTCCCTCCTGTTTTTGCAGGTGTGTCGCTGGGACAATTCATATTCCCAACTACTAGCGACATTCTACCCAACACAAAGTACACGTTTAAGCAACCGTCGCAGGCAGCTATCTCGGACAGCCCCTTATCTGCACCACTGTGAGTTCTGTTCCCCCCTTTCACGCACCCCTTCCTTTCAGGCCCGAGGTTACACCGCGTAAGGCAGCCGCATCCTCCCCAAAAACCTACACGGCAACTGCGTTAGAGGAACAGAACCCGTGCCTGCTAGAAGACACTCTGCCTTAAAACACCAAAAACCCCCAACAGCAAACAGACCCCTTTGTGTCTGCTGGAGGCAAGAACAAAAGACGGAGCTGCCTCCTCCGCCCGGACTCGCCCACCGCGGGCGAGCAGAGGTTTTGCCGACACCCAGCGACGCGGCGGACGGCGCGGCCGCAGTCGCGACCCACCTTAGAGAGCTGCCTCCTGAGGCTGAAGCGCTGGACCATGGTCTGCCTCGCTCCCCGGACAACGCGGTCCGCAGCGGGGCATGGAGCGAGCAGGGCGGCNCGCAGCACGGCCCGGCCGGGGTCCCGCGTTCGGGACAGAGCTGACCGTCTGCCTAGGAGCGGGCACAGCGCTGCGTCCCGGGTTTAGTAAGAGAACAACGCCGACAACACACTCAGGCTTTAGTTGCTTACGCTGGTCAAGGGCCTTCCAGCCAGGCCAGCTGCCCCAACCTGCCCCAGGGCCATTCCGTACCATACGGCGTCATGCCCAGTATAGAAACTAGGGGGGCTGGCCGGGGGGGGCAGCGACGGCTGCTCGGGGACGGGCTGGGCATCGGTCAGGGGGTGGTGAGCAACTGCATTGGGCAGCGCTTGTTTTGTATATTATTTATTATTTATTTTCCCTTCCTTTTCTGTCCTGTTAAAACGTCTTTATCTCAACCCACAAATTTTATTTTCCTCAGTTCTCTCCCCCGTCCCACTGAGGAGGGGGAGCACGAGCAAACTGGTGTGTGGTGTTTAGCTGCCTGCCGGGTTAAACCGCAACAGGGTGCTTTTTAACCGAAACATCACCCTCTACCAGTATTTGCACAGCACGCGCAACAACGTGGCTCCAACCCCCCCACGGCTGCTAGCGCAGGGCACGGCCGAAACAAGCTACAACTCCAAGGTAGTGCAGACACTGCACGCCGAAAAAGATTCAAAGGAAAATGTCACCGACTGGGCCCGGCCAGCTGCCCTCTGCAGCTCTCTGGTTGCCTCCGCACGTGAAGTGGAGTAGTTCTATGGGAACCGGTGCAGAAGACCCTGTTGCCATCACTAGAAAATACTTCAAGAAAACATTTCTCTCTTCCCACCACAACTATGCAATAAAGATCTATGGTGAAATAGTCAGGTACACTTTCATTTCTCCAAATGTCTAGATAAAGGGTGGCTTTTGAATCCTTAAGTTGTTCTTTCTCCCCTTACAGTACTTGTGAGTGATGGACACGGTACTATCTTCAGACTATAGGGCCCCACTAGTTTGCTAGTGCATCTAGCATTTGCAGATGCTAGAGCATCTGCAGCGATGCTCTAAGGGGTTTCAGGAACTCGGCAGCAAGGACGTGTGCATTTCCAATTTGTGCTGTTCAGACAGAGGTCTTACGGCGTCAGAATCGGCTCAGGCATCTGCCAGGATGTTCATAAAAGGAGGAGGGAAACTGAAAACCCGAAACACAATGAGGAGCTCAAAATCTCTGGAAATAAGTCAATTTCTCATGTAGTTCTGTCTGAGCATTTTCATTTTGGACTTCTTACGATTTTACTTCCAAGCCCTTTCGTAATTGCCTCCTGCCTGCGCCTGTGCTCTCCTTTCCGTCTATTCCTCCAACCTAAAACCACTGCATGCTCCCGCTCTGGATGTCAAAATGTCCCTCATGACCCTCCCATACAGAGGTCTCCCCTCACCCTGAGCCTTTCTGGAATGCACTCATGGCAGGAGCTTTCCCACCACAACCCACCGAAGCAGAAAGGCAATACTTAAAGTGAAAACATCAAGTACATTTGAACAAAAAAATAATGATACTTTGAAGAGATATAAAATTCTATAGAACAAAAGCCAACAGGAATGCTTTCCTACTTTTTACAGAGAATACAGAAAGAAGTTTAAAAAACAGCCTGCATTCTCCATTCCTCCTCTTACTCAAAATAAAAAGGCATACAAGCCGTTGCACCTAAATCCAGATGTAACGTATGTGCAATCCAGAGAGTCAGACACCTGAAAAGTGGTTGAGATTTTCTACAATTCTGTTTGAAGTAAGTGGGGAGGCTGGTTTCAAAGCATCATCCTGAATTCAGCAAGCACAAAACTCTGCAAATGCCAAACCTCTGAGAATTCCAGTAAAATGCCTCTTCAGCTCCATAATTCTCAAACACCTCTACTAGCCCATTTTACAGATGGGGGAAGGCCTGAATCCAGCTCCATGGCCTGTGCTGGAAGGATCTGTCTCACAAGGTATGGGCACGTAGTTCACTGCTGGAATGACTGCCATCATTGCAGACACTGCCGACGGGTAAGCTAGGCATTCACTGACATGAACAGGCTATCACTGAGATGACAGACGATGCAAACAACAGAAAAGGTAAGAGCAACAGAAATGAGGTTGTGAGGCTACCTGAGATGGTTACACACACGTCTACATAGTTTAATAGCATATGACTTAAGCAAAGACATACTGAGTTTCCAGACTTGGTGCCTGTGTTAAAGTAGTATACTAGAAAAGGGTTTGGAGTTTAGACCACCAGATCCTATCCCAAAGTACCCTTCTGTAAAATTTGTCTCCCAGAATACAATTTTCAGCCTCCTTCAGTGTGGGGAAGGATGATGTATCCTGCTGTAACACACACAATCAAGGTTCAAGAGCAAGGTTAGCCTTCCGTTCAGTCACCGCATGAGAAGACACAGAACTTTTGTAAACATTATCACATGCCATGCAAAAGGCTCAAAGGCGCAACTCCCATAGCACTCCTCTTTGTCTTAGATTTATGTTAATACCAACAGAATTCAGTGACTAACTTGCAGGTGTATTTGTTCTGCAAGCAGATGATCTTCATGGCTCTCGGTTGCTGTTTATCTTTACACGCAAGGTTCAACAGCAAGTTTGAGTGCCACAGCTAAGGGGATTCACATCTGGTGAATACCCTGCCAGCTGATTTCTGCCTAGCATGGAAGACAATGAGGTGTAAAAAGTTGTGCTGGAGCCGTTAAATGGTGAACACAGGTACAGTCCTGGACACTGTAGGAAAAAGTGACATTTCTAAGCAGCACAATCACCTCTCTAATAGCTAGTTCTTCTCATTCACACTGCTGGTGCCTTCTAGTACAAAGGGACTCTGAGCACTACCACATCTCAGCAGCTGATACAGCCCTTCCTCTGTTCACAGGCAAAGCATGTGTGCTTTATTCGCAGTACCACCAGTCTGCTGCTGCAACGTGCTGCACCGTCTTCTGTACAGAGATGAGAGGCATAATGCATGCTTCCTTACTGTCTTTCGGTTTTGTATTGTTGGACACTCCCTATCAACAAGCCTAAGAAAACCTCATTGTCTGTGCTATAACGCTACCGACAGAGGCCAGACTTTTGTAGAGGGTGCAAAAAACATTGCGCCTTCCTTTTTACCCAGCACTCTCAATATTGGCCATAGACGCTGTTGAGTTGCTTTAGTACGAGATTGACTTTATAACACGACAGATAAAGACTTCAATTCCAGTTTTTCAAAAGCAATTATTTGAAATTAAATGAAAAAGAAACCACACCTCAGTGAATATGAAATGCTATTCAGAAAACTCCTTTCACATTGGAGACAAAGTTATAGGCATGCTTTGCCCACAATATGCAGACAAATATTTTTTACTACAGAAAACACAGGAATTTGTTCATATGAGTATCAAAACTTTTCCTCTATTTGATTGCTTTTACGTTCTTTTTTTTCTGTGTCACAGTTTTAAAACCACATCCAAACGGACACCCAAAGATGACATGTCAATAGTATGGATGATGTTGTCAGGTGGCAGAGATTAAGCTAACCACTCGCCATGAAAGATTTCATATTCCAAGTCTAATTAAACAAAAGCTTACTGTTCAAACAGCATTCAGCTCATTTGCTCATCTACAGCTCATCTACAACAGTGGCAGTTATTCAGTGCCAACTACACAGCCTGATTTACTAGTAAAACTTAAACCTTAAATAGGCTGTCATCATGCAACTCAGAACAAACATGGAATTAGATCAAAAAGTCTGCTTGGGATAGCAGAAGTACTCAGAATTGACTATTACTACTTAACCCACAAAGCGCATTCTGTACCACCACAGAACCATCATCTGAATGATCTGTGAACGTAGTGCTAACTCGTTAATTGCAGTGTTTCTCTATCCTGACTACATCCATAATCCGTATTTTGCAGACTGATGCAAACAAATACATTTTCACACTCAGCCACAAGAAAGTTACTTTAATAAATGTGCGGGTATATTTAGCCTTAAAAAAGCAAATAAAGTCAGTGCATCAGTCAGTGATTTACTGTGTTTCCTTTCACATGTTGGGCACATCCTGAAACTTTAAAGCAGCAAGAAATTTAAAAGGATTTGATATGAAAAAAAAATAAAAAGGATAACTACTGCAACACTGTTGCAGACTTGGTCTGCATGATACAGACTTAGTCTAACCAGAGCCCGAGTACCCGAGATGCAAATGCACGCCCATTTGATTAGGGTATCACAGGTGCTGCATATAGCTAGGACCTGATGGCAGCTATCTCAGCATCATAAGCTGCAATGAACAGATCCATTGTAGTATTCTTTCACAGGAAAGTACTGGAAGTTTTCTGGGCATACAGTAGAAAACCACAGAAAGGCACTGGATGACTACCACCAGACAAGTGACTTGACCTGTATGCTCACAACAAGATAGGGAGATTGCTCATCTGAGCAAAAGCAGAACACATCATCCTGAGCAATGCCACATACGTAACTCTCAGTAGATATTTGGGCTGACAGTGAAGGCAAATGGGCAAGACCCAAACTTAACCATATGTCAAACTCAGGACTGAAGATGTACTGCAAAGTAGGTTCCAGCTGCTTCAGAACAGCTGCTGAAGTCAGGAAATGTCTTGTTTGATGCTGAACACCTCCAAAACTACATGCTTGTGTTTCCTTTCTGCTAATTTATCCATCCACTATTAAAAGACTTGGGGCCCATGTACCTGAATAACGCTTGTCTGCATCCTCAGCATTCATTTTGAGAACTTACACATCATGTACAATTTTGACAATACAACTCAAACACAGACACAGAACTGCAACATGAATCCAAAAAGGGAGGGCTCCTTTTTGCATTACACTTAAATGACTATAGCATTGACCCCTTCAGGATGGACTTACCTACACAGGAAAATATTTTCTGACTAGAGAAAACTCTAGCCTATGAACAAAACTACTGGAATAAAGAACAGCTCCTGACTCTTTAGGCCAGAGCATGTCCCGGCTGAGTTTTGACTCCGTATCAGTGCAAAGCTGGGTAATCCATCACTCCACTGCTCACCAGCACTCTCTCAGACCTTAGTTTCAATGGAAAGGAAGCCCTGGCACAACCACCAAAAGGATCCCATGGCATGCTCCAGCTACGACGCATCAAGGGACCCGGATCCCATGGCATGCTATGGCAATGGCACGCACCCAGCTCTTAGAAGTCAGTTGTGCACTGACTCCATCCAAAATTACCCTCTGTGGTATGTAGTGGGAAAGTACACTTCACCGCCTTGCATGGTTGCATAGTCTTGTAGAAAAATGAAGGTGACTTAGGCCAGAATATTTGCCTTGTTAAGGAAAATGTTTTTAGTCTATTTTTAAAGTCATCAAATGACTTGGAGGCTAGAGATAGAGAAGGCATTTGCAGTTGGGCCATGAAGGGTTATGAGAAGGGTCAGTGTGGTTCTCTAAATAGAACTTGATGGGAAAGTTACAAAAAGATTAAAGAGGTGTTTATTTTATAACCGTCGTCCAAAAGTAACATCTATAGATGCATACATCAGCACTGAAAACCCCAGCTGTGACATGAGTGCATTATTTGGTAGCGTTCTGCCCCGTCAGTGGTAACTCAGAGGTTTCAAAACGCAGAAATATGTTCCGTACAGAGGAAGTCTTGCCTGCCAGAACTTGGACTCCTTTCCAAAATGTTCACTTTCTGTGGAAAGACATAGATAGTAAATTACCCAGCTATGAGGCCTCAATTTTATAATGACCATGTAGAGCTGACAGCAGAGGAAACTGATGGGACTGAGACACTAGACAAACCTCCTCGTGCTGGCAGAGCACATACCAGATGCTCAGGGGATTCTGCATCTAGCAGCTGCATCGTTCTCTCTGAACTGGGTCAGTACTTCTTGTTCTGCAGTTTGACTATATTCAGAAGCCTTGTGCACACCATTCAATTCCTACCGCAGGAAATTTATGCCATCTTGAACAGTCTCTGTGTCTGGAAAGCTGCCACACACTGCTGCCGAGACCACCAGGCTTGTCAGCATTCCAGTGACAACATCCTCCTGGGGCTGAAAACAGCTTCTCCAAAGAACTCTCTCTCCATCGCCTCCTGGTCTTTTTTTGTGTGTTCAAAGATACACCTAGGATTTCTGTATTTCATTTGGGAACCCAATGACCAGTCAGATGGCTGGTGAAGGAAGTGTAGTCAAACAGTCAGTAATGCAGCGTGGGAGAAAAGCTCCTTCCATGACCATGTCAGAACAAAACGCTGGAACCAAGGCAGCCAGGGAAGGCTGGTCCATCCTGCCATTTTATCTGCCGCATCTAAACTTTCCTGTTTCCACGCTGTCTGAGAATATATATGGGCGGCTCTGGGTAATCACCCTCCCACCCTCAGGGCTCAGTGCCGAAAGTCCCAAGGACTACCTGGTACATCCTCTGTCCAATGGTTTGGACACCCAGACCTCTTTTGCCCATCAAGCCGCATGGCTCAGAGCCTGGGCGAGACAGAGATATAGATAAGGGAAAGGAGCCAGCTGGCTGAAATTTAAGCCACAATGGACTGAGATGGAACTGGTAGATTAGCAAAACTGATGATAGCAACATTCTCTTTTGCCTCTGTAGCCAAAGACTCACACTCAGCATTTCTAAACTGACTTTTATGATCTGCGTAGTTAATGAATGGCTCCTACTCTTACGCAGAGACACGTGCATCTTTTTCCTCAGTGCCCTTTCGCTGGGCTGTCATAACTCTTTTTCCTAGCATTACATTCCTACAGCAATTAATTCCTGTGTAACAGATTAATTGGTGAATTCTTCTTTATTCAGGAACATAAAACACTTTAAAACCATTCAAAATAATCTCTCATCATGCTAACACTTCCAAAGCTGCCTATAATACATAGTACTTCTAAAGCCACAGACTATAGTAGTAATGTGAAAGATTTGGAAATATCAAACTTCTGAAGAGGTACTCTAAACAGCTTACTGCATTGGAATTCCTAGAGGCAATGGCATTAAATTATATACAGATGTATAAGTATACATAAGTGTGTAATATATAGACTATCAATTACATCTGATTATTTAGCAAACATTGAAAAGTAAAAGTAATGAAGTAACAGAAAGCTTTCTATATGCAAACTGGTATAAAATGTAGTTATAACAACAAACAGTATGTTGTGTAAATTAAAGGGAAGGAAGGGTGGAAAAAAAACCAGGAAATATTTTACAGTTATGTTACGTGTACAGACACTTCAGTGTCATTTATCAACATAATATCCACACATGAGACTTCCGTAAGTTTTAAACTATTTCCACCCAAGGTATTGTCTTTATGGTTTTAAAACTTCAAGAAGCCTTTCCTCCTGAAGAAATCAAATTTTTCTCCCTGATTCCTCCCACCCACCCCCCTTTTTTTTTTTTTTTTTAAAGAAATTGGGGAGGTTTCTTACAATCATCTCCTTAGTTTACTGCTGAAACAGTAAATTTTTAGTAGCAGTGCTTTTATGTTAAACAAAGACAATGCAATTAAGGTTTGTGCAAGAGGGTTTATGCTCTTCTCCTAGTTCACTCAAGTCCAAAATGCTTGCAGTAGAGTTTAGGGCCTTATTAAGAGCTTTGCCAACAAGGCTAGCCAAAAGGAGCGTAAAAGCTGGCATGTGCTGTGTAATCAACCCTAGCAGAAACAAAGGCAGGGACCCTGACTGCAGCACTGTCTTAACTTAATGGGAGGCTCCACTCTGTGCTACTGGTTTGGAATTGCCCCACTGTACGACTGCAGTTCTGGGAACTTGTCCCCACAGGGGCACGGCTTGTAACCAAATGAATGGCACATTCCACAGACAATGGGATTACAAGAGAAACTGCTGCCAGCTAATACTTCACAGTCACATTGCTTTTATGTGAATCGATCCACACACTGTAAAGTGTAGCCACCTCTGCAGTGACATGCCTCCGTTGTTCTATTCAGAGCAGCACCCCCTACACAGGCCGAAAACTCAATTTGCTGCTCTTAGGATAGAAACACAAGTGGAACTTAGTAAGGAGAATGTGAAAAACAAAGAAGGGGGGGA
>VZTL01002677.1:0-19292 GCA_013400535.1 Scopus umbretta | reverse complement strand
AGAAGGTTTCACACAATTTAGGCCCAAGGCTGTAACCTGGTTATTCTAAAATAGCCTGGCCTGGTATTACTGCCTTCTGCAGCTCAACGTGCCAAGTGCGGTCATTGGTAATTAATGGGGAATGAGGCATTTGGTGATTTCAGTGCTTCTATATTTGTCTCCGGCTTTCAGATGAGAGAAGGACTGAGGGAAACAGACATTGATTTTTCCAGCTGTTAATGTGGTTGTTAACAAAAGCAAACACAGAAGCTGAAAATCTCCAGTTGCAGTGTGTAGATACTTGCTTGTCAAACACTGTATGCTCTGTGACAGAGCTCTTTTTTAAGGGGAATTGGTGACATTTAGGTATTGCCCCTTTGTCACTTAGACCAGAGAAAATCGGAAGCAGCTCCACTGACACTAATGTGAAATAGACACTGGCTCATGCCAAGCCTTTAAATCCAGCGTATGACTTCACAGTTTTGGGTGGGTTTCTATCCCGCAGGATAGTTTACCAAGCCAAGCAATGTTCAGCTTTCAGTTTCATTGCAGTGTAGTGTACCCATGCTGAGAGTCAGCATTAGTGTAATTGCACTGATTTAAGTGCCGCATGCTGAATATATGCTGTGTAGAAGTCTGAAGGCAGAGCTTTCTTACAGCTATTTAAACATATTCCAAAACTAGCTTTCAAGGTTTTGTACACGCAGATTAGCTACAAATCTGTGTTTCTTCCTCTATTGTCTGTGCAATCTCTGGGAAGGTAAAGTCTCAGCCTGACCATTTGCTCTCATTTCTGTTTGCCAGGCTGTGAAGAGTTACTAAAAGATGTCCTGTCTCCTGAAAACTCTGGGCCTCGACGCTATGAGCCTCAGTATGTTGATTACTATTACCAGGTAAGAGAAGCACTAATTCTGTCTCATGTTAGTGGGCTGAGGAAGCCTCTGGAGTGATGAGTAGTTGGGTCATTGTAAATGCTGTCATTTTACTTGGCCTGTTGACTCCACCTTCCTAGATTCACAACTGGCAGCCAGTCTTCCACACCGGTTTAAGCTGCATTGAACACAAGGTAGCTGTTGGCTGGTGTGAGAGTATTTAGGATTTGGGTAGCGTCGTTCTTACAAGCCTCAGTATTCGCTTGGCTGTGAAGAGAGACATCACATGCAAGCTCGCTGGCACCAAACAAGTGGAAAACACTGATTTGATCTAATTAAATCAGTCAAACTTTGTAGGTGAACAAGTCCTCAGAGACCTTCTGCAGATGATAAACAGGGACTCAACAGCTGTTGGGAAACAGAAACAATACACCTTTGGCAACCTTGATAGTATTTTGGCTGGTGGGTATAGCATATTTTCAGACCATTAAAGGTCTGCATCTGTATCCTTAATTTGACAGAGTCTGCACAGTGTAACAAGGGGGACAATGTTAAGTTTCCTTTAAGTGTCTATTTGTCTCTCTTTCATTTTTCTTTGGTTTTAATCACCTCCACCCATGTAAATTCTTAAGATTAAAGGCACGGTTAGCATTCTAATTTTCAGATAAGGATTGCATGTCAATGGTGTTATGAGACTACAAGTGATCCTGAAATCAGTAGGGAAAGCATTTTACCTTTCCCAGGTGATGAAGTGTGAGAACAATACTCATGTATTGAGGAAGGACATGTGATAAGCATGCTGGTGTTACAACACTTCACAGTGTTATACAAAATGGTTTCCACTGTTCATACAGAAAGTATAGAGACATTTCCTTCAGCTCAGTGCAAGATGTCTGTCACAAGATGGAAGGAGCCCTTCATGACTGCAAACAGGAGGGCAGAATTTGGTCATAAACTTTCTTAATAGGGAAGAGTTGTCTGGGCTTATTGGCTCTTTTTGCTTGATGAAAATGACAGGCTGGTTTCAGTACCTGGGCTGTGGCAGGCTGACACCACCATCACTCTGCTTGTTTCTGAAACCCTATTTTTTGTAACTGATGACATAGTACCCTCCATGCTGTTGCTTGGTTACCTTAATAGATATCCTAAACCAAACTCCCCATTTTGCAATAGATGATAGAGGCTATAAAATGGAAATCAGGCTCTCCGCAAACACTAGATGTTCCTCTATTGCTATGCAGACATCGCAGGCTGGTTCTGACATGCTTTGAAGGCAGGTGGCATGGTTGTTGGGTCTTTATTCCTCAAGGATTTCACATCTGCTGTCACCCAAAGATGTGCTGTGGAGAGTGCTTGAAGACAAACTGCGAGATGGCTGCAAACTGCAGCATTCCTGCCACTTATCCACCAGGAGAGCCTGAGGGTGGGAGTTGCAGTTGCTAATCCCGATAGCAGCCAATGAGTTTCCCATTTGAGTTCTAGATTTGTGCCTCTGGGAGAGGAAGGGGGCAGGGCGAGACCCTTCCTGTTCAGAACGAGTTGATCTGGCAGCACTGTGGTGGAAGCCTTGCTGATTACTCCTGGGTAGGACTTCTGATGTCCATCAGCCACCCTGTATGGTCCCTGCAGTGGGTGGCACCATTGCAGTAGAGTACAGCAGCTGTGCTTGACCACTTTTAATTGGGCCAATGCAGTATTTGTGCAGCCTCTGAAGCAGAACCAGGTTCTTCCCCACCTGCCCACAGGGCAGTGCACATTGTTGTACACCTCATGCTTATCCCACAGCTCCTCTGCACAGAGGCCCTCCAGAGCGGGCCGTTCCATCTACAATCTCCAAGTCTTTCAGGTGCAGTTTAGAAACTGTTCACTAGATGTCAGTTAAAGACTGGGAAAAGGCTGTGAACAGGTTCTGCACTGGCTTTAAGGATCCTCTGCTATGACAGAAAGTTGGCGTTTTAAATCTGATGAAACAGAGCAGAACTGAGGCCCAGGTGGATTTGAGGTTATCACCACTGATAAGATTTGTTCCCTGTTTCCAAAGAAACGTGTACTGAAAACATATGAGCTCTCTTTGCATCTCCCAGACCTTATTGAGTGTGAATTCCTGGTGATGTACTCAAGTTTATGGGCAGCTCCCAATGGCACAAAAGGTAGTTGCTTGTCTAATCTGATTTTCATCCCAGCATATACTTTGCATGTCTATCTAATTCTCAAGTGCAGTCAAATTCGCAGGCAGCAGAAGAATACATCTGCTGTGATTGCACGAATAGATACTTTAAAAGGGAATGCATCTCTTTTATTCCGCCCAAGGGGTTGTACTTACACAAAGGCAGGTACTGAGCTGGTGCATTGTTATGCTGTCTCTGTATTCACAATATGATTTGAGAGGAAAAGAATTTATCCTTGTTACATGTTCTTTCCACTGCCCCTGCGTTCACTTTTGCTTCCCCTCCCAAGTGCCCACTCCCTGTATTGTAGCTGTCCGAACCATAAAGGCAGAAACTTGAAGAGGTGACAGTAATGCCAAGAAATGGGATGAAGTGGCAGGAGCCATGGTAAGGTGCTGAGCTGATCCAGATGTTTATGTATGTTGAGTCAAATGGGGAAGAAGAAACTGCTAAGCCTCCAGCCTTTAATTGCAACCAACTGGATGCAATTAATTTAAATTGATACATAAAATCCCCTGATACCAGGAGCTTGGGGCATTTCATTTGACATTTTCTAAATGGTCTGCCTTTACGTTTTTTGTTTCCTTCAGTGTAAACAAGAACAAAAGCTGACAAGCTTTTAATGTCTAAACACTGTCCAAAAAGGAGAGGAAAAAAAAATCCTATTGTGTATGCAATTTAAAATGCAAAGACCATTCCATGGAAGGTTTCTCATGGTCTATAATGAGAGGCTGTGTCAGTGATATTTCAGGTGAATGGAGAGCTCTTCCTTTGAGCTCATTCTGTGATACCCAGAAAGCAAAGAGCAGCACTTGGCTACTACAGGACTCTCAGATCAGTGGGAAATCTCCTATTGACTTCAATCAGCATTGAAGCAGGCTGCAAAGAGTATGTTAGCACATATAGAGAAAACTTAGGAGAAACTTAGGAGGATGGAATTGCAGCTATGAGTTAGCAGCTGTAAAGCCTCCCAGCTCCAGGACCTACAAATAAACCTGCCCCCTCTGTGTATGAATTCAGCTTCTGTTGATTTGGCTAAGGTCTGTATTGTGCTCCATTTCAGGCACTGCTTCAGTCAAGTGCTGTTTATTAGTATAATTGCTGTCTCTTATAGCTCTTGGAGAGATAATAAAAATGCTCTGAAATTGCCAGAAGCCAATTTATCGATCCTGAATTCCTTTCATAGTGTTTGTTGCTATGACCTCAACTCTTGTTTTGGCTCCAGTTTGAAGGGAGGCAAAAGTCTCCCTAGTCCAGCATGCAGGATTTGCTTTGTGGCAAGCATCTGGTAGCACTTCAGAGCCCTTGGATAGCCTTTTGGATATGGTAACCAACAGAAAAGCCACAGCTGAAGTATGTGTGTGAAAACCCAGACCCAGATTCAGGCAGCTGAAACAAAGCAAAGTGTCTGTGTCTAGTATTTCTGAATGGCTGGCTCTGGGCCTTCCCAGGCATCTAGCCAGCTTGGGAGCACTAGCCACAGGACTCAGAGGGAATTAGGCTGGCTGCATCTGCAGCTCCCTGGCCAAGATTTGCATTGCAGGCCCTGAGAAGCGGGGACCCGGGTCTAGGTGCTCTTCTGTCTGAGTGCCTAAGTTTGGGGAAAAGGGAATCGGCAACAGGAGCTGGATTTTTCAGCTCTTCACCTGGCATGCTTTGGCTGTTCAGATTTGAAGGGAGCCTGAATCTAGATCACCAGGATAGATGACAGAAGAGGAGGCTGAATGATAGATCTTAGAGGTTCTCACCACCAGGTAGCTGGGTATCTATTCGAGTAGCTGCTTCTGAAGGGACAGGCTATGTATTTTTACATGTGAGTAATTGCCTTTTCATCTGAAATCAATGTCCAAATGCCATATATGCAAACCCAGTGGAAGGGCATTGTTGTAAGATACAATAATAGCAGGGTCCTTTTTTTAAACAAGGCTGTTTGTTTCTTATTAATTGTTGCTGTATTGAGTTGCTGCTTTCCATTTTTTTGCTGCTCTCACCTGTAAATAAGAGAGTGAATCTGCCTCTTAACAAGGTACAGGATGATTGCTGCATGTCAAAGAATGAGCTGCCTTCTCAGCCCTGTGTGTGTTCGCCTGCCTGCCAAGTGATTAATTATACTGTATGAACAGCAGAAAAATTGTTGAAACATGACAAATAAATTGTGTTTGCCTCTGGGATGGAGCTGGGACTACTAGCTGATCTGCTGCTTTGAAAATATTTTCAATAGCAATTAGGAGTCCCCCACTGGCTTCTGAAAAAAGTTTTTTCCCCACTAGCTGCTTGAGGATATCTGCTAACACCTGTGTCAGAACAGGTCAGAACAGTCAGGGGCCTTTCTGCACTGGAAAAAGACTGTGATCCAAACGCGTTTTTCATTAGGCTATGGAAGAACATAGCAGTCTGACACAGCTGGGCTGAGGAAAGGCGAAGATCCATTTGCATAGGTCTCCTTTGTCAGCCCGGGATTGCAGTTATTATCTCCAATTGTGCTGTCTCTTGCTATTTATTGAAAAGCAAAGTCCAGGAAAGCATTGAATATTTTATTGAACTCAAACTTGCCGTTCTCTTCTTTTTGTTGTTCCCACCTTAAATAAAGCTCTTCTTTTTTTTTTTTCTTTTTTTTTTTCCCCACTGAGGACATCCCTTTCACCAGGCATGCCAGCAGCTGCAGCAATGCTAGTTTGCTAGTGAACAAATCCCTCCTGGTCACTTCAGTAGAGAGGAGCAAGCAAAGACATCAAATCTTACCTGAGCCCAAGAAACATCTGCCCTATCACTTCATAGTTTCCCAGAAGCCTGTTCTGCCCAGTTTGGGATGGTGTCCACCATGAAGACAATGACAATCAAGGAATAGTACTCACCCGACGCCACAAGTCAATGCAGATCTTTACTAAAGATAGCATCATGCATCCCCGAGAGCTTGACTGTTGATGTATTTTTATCTTTGGTGCAGACTACGCAGCGCTGAGTCGCTACCAAAATGTCTTCCTCCATAGTTTGCTCTGGGTCTGTGTACCCGTGCTGTACTGAGCTCACTCTTCCTTATGGAAGCTGAAGCAAAGTTTGAGTGAAGGATGTCAGGTCTAGTGGGGAAATTTTGGAGAGTCTGTAACCATAATTTTTTTATTTTTCATCTCATATATGCTCTGTTTTGAAGCAATGGCTCCACCTTGACCATTGAGTTGCCATTGTTATTGAGCAAAATGATTGACCTCATTTGTCAGGAGGTTTTCTTGATATGATTTTTCCTACCATTAAACCCAGGTGTTGCCTGTTAATGCAAATTACATCTTTCCTCCTGCCTTCTGTGGTAGCATTGGCAGAGACACTTGTAATCTTAGCAGAGGCAAAGCAGCTAAGATAGAGAAGAAAATCAACCTGTGCAGTAAGGAGAAGCAATATTAAAAACAGCAAATTGAAGCTTTTTTTCCCCCCCGTTTCTTATCAGCCTTCAGTTTTCTCCACCACCCACACTCTTTCAGTCATTCTTGGCTCCCATTGTGTTTTCAGCTCTGCAGATGCTCGGTGTCTGCTTTGCGTGTGAAGACTTCCCTCCCTGTGCTTGAGACTCTTGGGGTGTTTATGCTACACAGCGATCAGTACAGTGTGTGTTTGCAAATTGCTTCACTTATCAAGCTGCTGGTGGGCTCTTCTGTCCTGCTGTTGCTGTGGGACCTGCGCTGTGATTATAACATCTTTCCTCAAGAAACTGGGAGAGAGGCTGGATCTTCAGTCCTGCAGTAGTTAAAACCTGGAATATGCATGTCCCCCAGTATATCAACAGAGGAATGTTGTGGCTCGAGCCTCTCTCTTGAATGTCCCAAGGGAAGCAGAAGGTTCTCTGGTTTCCCTGGTCTAATCTAGAAGTCTGTTTTATGTTTGGTGCTCCTGTATCTGCTAGATTCTCCTTCCCCTGAGCTTCTGTTGCATCCCCTGGGAAATGAGTACGCTCAACATCTCCAGGGATGGCCTTCTGGGAGGCCCAGCCTAGGGATTGGTCCCAGCCCCTGCTGAAGTCAGTAGAAAGACTTCTCAGACCCTGACAGGAGTTAGGTCAACACCTTGGGTTGTTCCTGAGGTGGCTGTGGCCTGAATCCCTTGCTGGAGAGGGCGGGAAGAAAAGCTTGATAAGCACAGCCATGCAGTTACAGAGAGGAAAAAGTCCGTGTTCATCGGTAGGACTAGGCAGGATTATAGACAGACAACACGCTGTCTGCACCGATGCGAAGTTTATTGTAACTTCTAAGGGCAACACGCTCAGCAGTTCATTTTTTCCTGTTTTTTTCCAAGCATCAGAAAGCAACATTAACTAAACTGCTGAGAAACCCCCAGTGAACAATTACCAAGAGCAATGAAGAGCACAGCATGCCCCCATTTGGGACTAATTTAGATGGAAATTGCCTGCTTTCACCTGGCAATATTCTGAATTATATTTTTTATGTTTGTGCATACATGCAAAAATGAATGTCCTTGGTACAAAACACCTGCATAAAAATAATCTACTTCTTTGGCTGCTCAAGATGATTATGAAATGCTGCCCTGAAGAACTGCTGTACAGAGAATGACCAGTTTTGCATTCAGGGGAAGGTAGGCACCTTCCAACTAAATAAATGCTGACTTCTCCAAAAACAGCCATAAAAGAGACTGAGGACTATTTTCTTTTGTTTGAAATTCAGTTTGGATTTTTGATTTGGTGGAACATCACACACTGACATTTTAAAAAGAGAAATTACTTTCTCCCTGACTTGTTTTTGCTCAGCTGTTGTATAAAACACACATAAATAATACAAAAGAAGTGCAACACTCTGGCCCAGTCAAAAAATTTCTTACCTTTCTTAAAATGTGTTTTGGATTTTCTTTTGAGGAAAAATCTGAGGTTTTGACCTTCTCATCCTGAGCTGGGCCAAGAAAATATTTTGAAATCTAAGAGCTCCCAGGCTGGGAGAAATGTTTTCCCACACAGTTCTTGCCACAAGACCATGGTAGATGGGCTTTGCTCCCTTCCAATGCAATCCTGCTGTCTGAGGCCAGCAGGAGACTGCCTGGGGCTGGGGAGTGACCCAGTAGAGATGTTGCTTGAGTTTCCATAGCCCTCAGAATGGAGTATCTCAGTGCAGTAGTGTTTATTCAGATAATGCTATCTTTTTGGGGCTGGGAAGTTTGGCTGAATGTGTGTATGTCAGTGGTTTTGCACAAATTCTGCCAGTTAGCCGGTTTAAATTTTACACACCTGCTCCTGCAGTTGAACTACTGGCCTCCTGTAACAGAAGCTTAAGTCAGTGAGGGACCAAACATTATTCACTTCCCACAGGGGCTTGTCTGACTCAAAATGTACTGTTTCTTAGGGCTATATTTGGCTGGGTGGTTTGAAACAGGTGGAAGTGTGACTGCCTCGTTTATCCATCTTTGCTGTGACTTGGCAATGGAGATGAAGTTCCAACCATAGTGTCCTTCCAGGCATGTATAGGAAAGTTACCTCGTGCACTTACATTTGTTGTTATCTATGACTCTTTTTTTTGAGTATGTATTTCTGTTCTGTGGCCCAGGTAGGGTTTTGTATAGCATTCTAAAGCTTTAGCATTTGAAAGCCTGTCACCTGTCTCTTTGACAGAACCTCTGTTTAATTGACATTTTCTGTCTCATCCCTATTTTTTCTTTCTGAGGCATTATCTTCAAGCTTTTAATCTGCTGATTTTCTGACTGAGCACAGTTCTGGGGGTGGTTTTTCTGGAATTGTCAGTTGCCATGGCAAAATATTCCTCCTGTCTTTGTCTCTTCATGGATAAACCAATTTAACCTGTGGCTCAATCTTTGGCTAAAGGCTGTGAAATGACTGAAAGCTAAAAGTTGGTCTTTGTTTTATCGAGGAAGTCGCATCCCTATTGATTTAATCTTTCAGGTAAGTATAGCTTTGTGGTTCGGTCCTTTTTGCCTTGTGTTTGCTGTACTGAAAATCTGTCCACTTTAATTTGTGATGTGTCTTGAATACAGCATTATTAACGACTTAAGCAAAAGAAATATTATGACAGCGCTTACTGTGTACTGTACTCCTGTAAAGAAATACAACTGCTCGGTCAGAGAGTGGTGAACGAGTCTTGACTCTGATATATGGCCTTTGGGGAATACCAAAATATCTGTAATAAAAGTAGCTACGTAAGAGGCAATGCACGTAGTGTTTGGTGGGTTTCTTGACACTTGTGTAACTTTGCCCTCCAGTTCATAAACTCGAAACTGGCTCATTCTTTCTTTGTTTTTATTTTTTAATTTCCTATATATATCCTATAGATATTTCCTATCTCTTTTCTCCTTGCTGCTTGGGGAAATTTGTGCTGCATTTATGGAAGATTTTGGGACATAGAGTGTACTTCCTGGAATACTTTCAGTGGGAAGGTTGTGAAATTGAAATATAAGGGGTTTTTTGGGGGGTTTTTTTTTGAGTAAGAAGCATTGGTTTAAGTAGGTTTAACCTTTTTTTTTTTTTCATCAGAAGAAAGTTCTGTGTAGAGCTGTAAAAGCTGGTTGATAAAGCCAAGATTCCAGGTTACTATGAAACTAGAGAGAAAGTCAACCACAAAGAGATGTTCTAGCTAAACAAAACAAGTGAAATCCCTCATTGCACAAGCAAACAAAAAGGATTTGACTGCTTCTTTTCTGCCTTCTAGCCTCTCTGACCAAACTGAGAGCAGGGTAGTTTTTTAGAGGCAGCTTCTCTCATTTTTCAAAACAAGAGAGCTGCACATAGCACTAGGAATTTTCCCACTTCTGCAAAAAAATTCCTCCATAGGTGAAATCTTACAGGAATCATTTCTGTCACACAGCTGCAGCTATCGGCCCACAATATTTTAGAGTTCAGACATGTGATTTTAGTAGCCTCAAGAGTTGCCACCAAAGTGACCCATGCAGTTCATGAAATTGCCCAATACTTCTCCTAGCTATGAAAGCTCTGGGACGCCTTTCCCACTTCCTCCTTCTCGCATTTCACACCCAGCCCTTGCAATGTCCAAAATCCCCACAGAAGCACGTGGACTTTGGCATACACATTCGAGTGTCTTCCCGCTCCAGGTTTTCCCGGCAGCGCTGAGACGTGCCTGTCACTGTGGGAGACTGTGGGACTGTCCTCTATCAGAGGCAGCAGAACTGCTGAAAACCAAACCATCATACTCAGCTGGGCTTATAGAGCTAAAAATTAGATCTTGATTGTCTTGTCTATTTTTAGAAGCTGGAGAAGAATCAAAATGTGATATTTTTTTTTTAAAACTTTTTTTTACATGCTGCAGTGGAGAATGTATTTGTCTGGGTGGAGGAAGGCTTTTCCAGTACTGTCACACATCTGGGCTGTGATAAACAATTTGTAACTGAACAGGAAGAAAAAATAGGCCAGCCTACAAGAGAGTATCTAGGAATTACTCCTGAGGGATTTGTACTACACTGCTTCCAGCAGCTGAAATAACAGCATGAAATTGCAATTAAAAATTAAGAAGAGATATGGGCTATTGCACCTTCTTTCAATCAGGGACACAAAGGCCTTGTCTAGAATAAGGATGCAGAGAAACGCAGCTTCTGTTGAGCCATTGCGTGCCAAGAAGAGGCTGCTGAAGTTCATCCTAAGCTTGGTGGAACAGAGAGATCATTTCTTTCCATTCGACAGTCCTTGCAGAGCCTGGACCGGTTTCAGAGCTGTATGTATGCTGGTGGGGCAGTGCCACCAGGTACGGGGACTGCTGCCTGCCAGGCAGTGTTTAGAAGTAGAATGAAACAGTCCTTGCTCCAAGAGCTATGGTCTAAACAGATGAGAAATCGGAAAGAAATTGTCAATTGTTACATTTCCTAAGTTTACAGAAATCCAGGCAAGATTAATTAGGCCCCTGAGAGGCCTTGTTGATTAGGAGTTTTGCTATTTGGCTCATCTTTTTACACAGACTGTTATTATAATTAACCAGTTGACCCTAGTATCAGTTGGGGAATGGGCCATAAGATAGAGTAGCCTGTTTAGATGGATGTGTACACTGGATCCCAGGCTTGTTTTGGTACTTGGCATTATGATAAGCTACTAGGAAGGTTAAGTTGCAATAATAATGTAGCCAGAGCAATGCTGACACAGAGTTGATGCAAATGCTGATGAGAATTTTGGGCTGACTGTGTGAACCTGGCTGCCTAGTCTCAAACCTCCATGACTCGGAAGTGTTTGGAAAGGGAATATGTAAAGTAGGCACAGTAGGTAAAAAAGGCCTATTGGAAAGGGTGATTCCTTGGAGCTGTTGTCAGCCTGTGCAAATAGGACTGTGATAACAAACAAGTTGGCTTTGCAAGAGACTTTGGTTTGTTCTTATCTGTGGAGCCTGAGCGCCTGCAAGGAGACATCCCTAATGTGAATCCTGTTCATTTGTTGCCTTTCTACATAAGTCTTTGGTCATTCAGCATATTGTTTGGGGCAAAGTCTTTCTCAGTATGTGTACAGCATCACGTAGAACCAAAGCAGGATAATGACTGGAGGAAAGTTTGCAGGCTCTGCACCCTTTGAATAGATACATCCAAAATACATAAATAAGGTGTAAATATATTGTAGAGCTTTGGCCAGCCATTTTTATAGACTAGTGCAATACTTAGGTAAACTGTCTTGCCCATAGTAGAAATTTATTCATAACGCTGTATGCAAAGCCTGACCTCATTTACAATGGGGAGAATTTCTCAACTTACACATATTGAATATGCTACCACCTTCTTCCAGCAGCAGAGAGGACATGTTTGGCTTGTTTTGGTCACAGACAAAGCAGTAGACAGAACCTCACATATTTTTATATATTCTGCAGAGGAAGTTTCCTATAATCAGTAACTGTTCTGCATTTATTACTGGCATGTGTATGTTGAAAAAAATTATTGCTGTTTGTTGCTCCAGTGAGTTTTTTATTCCTGTGTCCTTGAAGGCTGATGTCATTGAGGAAGATTTGTTGGGGTAACTGGGGCATGTGTCTTTCATCAGGAGATGGACCATATGGTTACAATGCCCTAAGGCATGTTCGTGGGAAAGTTTAGTGCATGGAAGTTGGCAACCTGTCCAAAATGGGGAGGGGTGTTGAGAAACCACTAAGAACTGCTGGTCAGATTCCTAGATGATGAAAATCAACCTAAGAGCATGAAAGAAATGAGCCTGTGTTCCTGGCGAGTTGTTTTTTCCCCACCTTGTAAGCTTTTAAGACTGTTACAATAGGAACTTTTTCCATATATATGCCTCCTTTCAACTCTTACAGCTTTACCTTCACCAAGAGTCCTCTTCTATCTTTTAGAGTTTCAGGACTTAAAATGGCTTGTCATATTTAGATCTCTAAAAGGTCTCTGCCATAAATCTCTACATTTTAGACTAGTGTATTTCTTGGGATCTTTGCTCCACTGGCTTCTTGTTACACTCCTCGGAACGTTTCATAGACCAGTTATTATTGCAGTGTGTTCAACCAAATTTTCTCTCAGCGCATTGTACAAAAGACCTCACATCCGAGACTGAACGAAGACCTGATGTCCTAGTTTCCCTTCATCCATTCACAGTGCAGAACGGCCTCTGAGCAGAGGGTGTGTGCAAAACTGAGCTCTGTGCACTGAGGGGCCTGGTACGCAAAGACAACTTGAAATGTAGAGGGAGTGCAGTGAAGAATGAAGGAAAAAGGGAGGGGGAGATGAATTCTCAAAAAACAGAGGAAAGTAAATCTAAGGCCACAAAAAGGAAGTTAAAGTTTGGGAGATTAAAGCAAAATCAATTGGGAGAAGTCTGAATTAACTAATAATAATTATTATTATTATTACTACAACTAATAATAATTATTATTATTAATAATAATTAAAGTAATTATAATAGTTTCACTTGTTCACCTGCTACTTAGGGAGAACAGATATTCTGCAAATGTTTAACTTTATCTAGTACCCCCAGTTATCCTAAAGGATCGCATGCACCATACAACCTCTAGACCAAATCTCACAATCCTAATTGAATTAGAAGTCTTTACTGCAGTTAAATTTCCATCAGTAAGCTTGGAGGAGGAATTTCAGAATTTGGTCTGACATATATGAATCCTGTGGCTAAAGTGAAAAATAAGTGTTCCTTCTTTGTTTCTTTTTTTCTTTTTTTTTCCTTAATCTATTCATGGTAACAAAATAGAAACCAGTATGATCCTGGGTAATTTGCATCCTTTTTGTGATCAGCTTATCAGCAACAATCCAGAAATGTTAAATTCTGAGGATGCTGAGTCCATTGTTCTGGAGTCTCTAGGCTTTGTCCAAGTGACATTAGTCCTGCCCGTAAAATAATGCAGTTCTTTTCTGGGAGTAGGGGAAGAGGCCTTTCCACATTTTCAAAGCTCTGGATCCATGCATTTTCTACCTGCATGCTATGGCTTTGCTTTTGCTTGTTTATCTCCGGGAGCACAGAGTGTGTCTCTTGAAGAAGAGATGCTGAGAACCTCATTGGTGTTCTCCCTCCTTTTCCAGCAGGACATTTGCTGCCTGCGTATGTCCTGCAAAAACCTAGGGGCTCTAGACTGGTAACCAATGTACCCTACATCAGCATGGGATTTGGGCTTTAAGAGTTTGTGAAAATCTTAGCTTAAACCAACAGTCTTTGCTTTGTTAAATTCTTGGCTTTTTAAAATCAGCTCGTACAGATGTTTCCACGGAAAGATTTATAAGCTGCTATTAACCCTGTGGAAAAGTGAGGAGGGAGACCTAAATAATGAATGAAGTCGGTATTTCACTGCATCTCTGAGATCTGTTTTTGATGGAAATCACTAATGCGCGGTATTTTGTGAGACTGATAAATATTGCTTTTCATAAATATTTGTTTACCTCTGAACTCTTCAGCACAAGGATCAACAACCATCCCTTTATGAATCACTCTTTGCAGGGCTATCTAGCTGCAGAAGCTGCCATAGGTTTCTCATCTGGGAAGCTGTCAGTTAAGTGAAAAAGTAAATCACTGGTTTTCTATTTCCACCATATTTTTTGAAACTTCACTTAAAATCTTTCTGTTTGTCTCATTGCCAAACCAACAGTGAGATATTACAGTGGAATTATAAAAGGGAGTTTTGTGCAGTAAATTCAGAGTTTTCACCTGTTGCCTAGTACAAGTCCTTGCCTATAAAGAAAATCTGAGTAAGACTTCTCAGATTACTGCACCATGACAAAACTTTGCTATCAGGAGACATCCTGTGTCATGTCATGATACTCGAATCAAAGAGGAAAGAGTTTGTACTCAGATACCGCGGAAGATGCCCTGCCAAGAGTGACTGATATCCTGCTGGTCTACAAAGAAAAGTTTTAGCAGTGAAATGTACTGAATAACACTGACCCATGTGCTTCATGAAGCAAAATCCTAGGGCCGGGAAAAGTCCTGGAGCACTTTCTCTGCAGTTATTGAAGATTACTATTTTTTTCCCCATGAACAAAATTGTCAGATGTTTCCTGACTTAGATCCAGGGCATTACTTGCTGTGCTGCTGAGTGACATGCTTTTCCTCTAGCTTTTGTCTAGATCAAAAACCTATACAGGAAGAGACAGTCTCTCTTGATTGTGTTTGTATAGTGCCTGTCATGTGGGGCTCTTCCTTTGCCTCTCCCCGGGGGGACAGGAGCACTTCATTTTAGAAGGAAGAGATGGGACAGGGAAGAAATCAACACTATTAGGAGTCTATCAATGTTTACTGTGCCAAATGTTCATATTTAGTTTGACTTAGATACTTGCATTCTGCATAGACTCACCTTTACATGTAATGTCATCTTTCTTATGAGGGAACTGATAGTCAAGAGAGGAAGGACTCTCTTACATCAGCTCCCAGGAGCTCAGACTGCGTTAGGACATCCTCCCTTATCTGCTCTCGGCTCATCTCTGTTAGCACGGCTCCCTGGGACTGGCTTGCGCAGATCCACTTGGGGAGGCACAACATCCTTTCCCCAGCTCCTGCTTTCCAGTAGGCTGGGGCTGCCTTCGCACTCCTGCCTCTTCCTCAAGAGCCAGTGGGTAACAAGAACCACATGGACCACACGCGTTTCTGTTTCCAGAGGTAATTTACCATCTGTAACTGCTTCTTAGATGACGTGGGGTCCCAAAGCTTCCACCCTGCTGACAACTCACTGCCTCACAGGACCTCTTTTCCCATGGCATCTAAATGCTTCCATATTGAATGTGATTAATTAGAAGGGAGAGGCGAGTGTCAAGGGCAGGGATCAGTGTTTAAGAGTAGTTCAGTATTTTAATTTGACCAGATTATGGAAATAGAATGTGAAAGGTAACTGGAGGTAGTTTACTCCCTGCTGAAATGGTAGAGAAAGCCATGTCACATTTAGCGCAGGGAGGAACCCTTCCATGACCTGTTCTTTAGAGGACATGGGGCACTGCAGGCCCCTAGCTGGGCTCACCCTGCATTCATGAGGTGTCTTAGTTTTGCATGGATGTTTCCAGGCTGCGCTGCTAGTCTTGTGCAGCTGCTGAGCAGGAATCTTCATTGGCTCCATTTGCTTCTAATATTGTATATTCAGAAGTATCTGTGCAGCACCAGGGCCATTGACAATACTGATGATTACTTCACATCACTATTTAATTAGGATGAAAGACAGGGATGAGCAATTGGAGATTTTACACTTGGGAAAGAAATTGATTTATGGAATAATCAGTCTGTTGGCTACGGTAGGCTTTTCTTTGAAAAGCAAGAAAAGTATTCTTGTCACTTTTGGATTGATATAAATCAAGGAGCTTGTGCAAAATTATTCTTCGCAGCCTGTGATTGCAGAGACCTAACAATGGGGCAGAAATTGATCCTCTGTTAAATTCTGTGCGGTACCTTGGGGAGTGAGGTAGGGAGCCCAGGCTACGAGCCTGGAGTTCTCAATATCTTAGTGGGACTCCATTGAAAGGCCTTGCCTGGGCTGTACCTTTTCACTCACAGAGGACTGCTCCTCCTATAGCAAGGAATTTCTGTTCTTTTGCCAGTGTAGAATTGCCTGGGAATTAAAACTGACCTTATTTTAAAGGCAACTATGGGATGTACATACGTGCTGCGCTCCCCCATTCCTAGTATAAATGTGAACATCACCCAAAAGCAGTAGAAAAACAATGTGATAGTGCTTCAGAAAGGTCTTGATAGTGCTAATATTGTCACAACTGTGCCCACACTTGTGAGCTTTATTGGACAGCTGTATGTTTGTCCTAAAGCTGGGGGTTTTCCCTGCAGCATTCTGAAAAAAATGTTATGTGAATTGAGGAAGGTATCTTGCCTGCTACAACAGATCTGTACCTGCTGTTCCCTGCTCCATGTCTAGGGCCCAGCATCATCCAGTCTAGCATCATCACACCCGGCTTTTGCCAGGCTGCCAACAGCCCATATGCAAGGGCTGGCCTCTGCTGAGATGAAATGTCTTTCAGATCTTCCTCACAGTTAAGCTGACGAGAGGTTATGTTTTTCCTGGTATGCCTGCATTTGTTGAGGAAACTTCTCTATGGTTATATTTATACTCTTCATGAAAGGACTGTAATAGAAACAAAAGGCTGTTTTCTGTGACTCTCTGAGGCTGCTGCATCACTTGTTGCTCCGGAGTTCCTGTGGGGAACTAGAGGTTCAGCTCAGCTATAGCTGAGTTGCTGTCTCTTCTAATTTCTGTAGCTAGAAAGGGACATATTTCTGTGACCAGGATGGAGAGGCTGATACAAATACTTGGCTAATGAACATTTGTCAGATAAGAAAAATTAATTCAAACTTCCCTGTTAATGAAAGGTGTACTCGGAGGGACTCATACTAAACACAGGACCAGGAGAGAAAACAGCTGAACTCATTTTCCTGTTGCTACAAAACTCCTGTGATTTTTGGGCAGGGCAGTTAAACCATGCCTTCCATCATACTGTGTTGTCCTCCCTATCAGTAAAATAAGGATAAAACTATTAGTTCTGGCTCTTTGGATGGCAAGCTGGCTGGCAGAGCACATGCCCCTAACTATATGTGCCAGCTGTGCTGAGCAGAGTAGCCCCCTCCTCGTATCTCTTGACCAGCTCCAGGGAACTGCTGGTGAATTAACGCGTTGTGGCCCACAGCCGGAGAACAGCAGCCACATTGCTCAGCAAACAACTCCAAAAGGGCTTGACAGTTCAATAATTGCCTCTGCTGCCTGGCTTTTAAGAAATTAAGTGAAACTTAAATGGGAGTTCTGCAAAGTTTGATAGCCCTTCCACTCCACTGGCATTATGCACGGTGGGCATTCAAGCTTCCAGCCTAATGGGGATTTGTGAGAAGGCATCAACTCAGAAAAAGTGTCAAGAGTACCACAGGTCAGACAAGGACATATTATTATGCACCTTTAAAAACACAGCCAGACTTCACATCTCAGCCCAGCATGCAGCAATCATTAGTCACCCTGCATAATCCTCTTGACCTATTTTTTTTTCCTTTCACAGTGGTCACATTTGAAAATACTGTCTAGAGCCAGTTGGGCTCGCACAAAGTTGTTAATTGGGAGCTGTCTGGCTAAGGGGTAACACAGAGGCAAAGTTCAACGCAGCATGCTCAGTGCCTAGGCTGGAATGCTGAGTGTTCCCAGAGAGGTGATGGCCAGGACGCCTGGGAGGCCTTGTGTCACCAGTACACACAGGGACTTGATTCCTCTTGCTTCCAAAGGGGCTGATCACTTAGGTGCTTTGGTTTATCTGGAACTAAGGATTTGACAGGATCTGGCCCAGCACAAGGGTTTGAATGTGAGAAGCGCTAATGGCATTTATGTACAGGAAGAGAAAAACACCAGCTGGAACAATAAACCAGCCAACGAAATACTGCCTGCACATCTCCGTCCCAGAAAGCTGGGTGAGCATGGCCTTTGTCATGAGGAGATTTTTAAAGGGGTTGCCACCCTGGTTTCTTCCCCTAAATGCTGGTGCAAAAGATGGGCAAAGCAGCGTAGTTCGCAGGCTGTGTGCACTGAGGCTGTCACTCACCATCATCTTACAGTAGGCTGCTCTCAGTTATCCTGGAGAGTCAAGTGCAGGGTGGCCCTGCAAAGGTAGCGAGATGTGGAAATGATCTGCAGACTTGGTACAGAGGCTTGTTACTTCTGAGAGATTTATTCTGCATACCATATATCTGTTAAATTCCTGGAGGTGGCGGCCACAGATATGTAGATGAAGGAATTAGCATAAAAACTATCTACAATACTTATTCCATTATTATACTATCAAAGTGCTTCATAGGCTCTAATGAATTCATGCCACAGCTTCTCTAGGAGCTAGAAAATAGTTATTCATCCCAAGTTTGAAGAAGATAAATTGAGCTGTTCAGTGTTAAGGCCCAGGTAGGTAGCAGAGTCAGGCTGGTTTCCAGAAGAGCCAGGTGACTACATACCACTGAGCTCACAGAAAGATGTCCATCACCGAGTGAGAACCTGTACCTACGTCTCAGCTGTTGCCCTGTCTGCTGGCCCAGCTTTTATATCTGAGCATCTATAATATTAAGCAGTACTTTTGTGCATGTAGGTGGAGTTGAATACTAAATTTCATGGGCTAATAATTTTCCAGAATGCTATTCCTTGTTCCTCTGTCTGCAGAGCCCGCCCAAATGAAAGGCAGAGTGCAAAGCAGGGCTCCCTTGCCTCAACTGGAGAAAAGATCAAAGCTCTGGTTGTGATGGTGCTGAAGGCATAAGCCTTTCTTGTTTGCCTACACAGTTTATGAAGCTACTAGCCTAGCAAGATTAGTAGGTGTCAAAGATGCTTTATAAAAACAGTCAAGGGTAGCATTATAAGTTTGCTGCGCCCTTGTACGAACAGGCACGTTGTAAATAAGTAGGTCAGGGTGTATTCTGCTAGAAGGAGCTAGTGTTGGAAATTTTACTTCTCCTGATCATATCAGCCTTCCTGCCTTTTCCTGGTGTCTCAGGGGCCGGAGGTGTATGTGCTGTTCCCCTCCAATCCCTGCAGGCATCTATAAAAATTTGCAAGGCTTGATTTGGAGCTGACGGTCCTAAGTGTGGTGCCTACACTGCCATTCACACGCGGCCAGAAAATACTTCTCTCCCACTGTAAGGTTGCATGCTTGTTGTCACAAGTGGTGCATTCAGTGTATTTGAGGGACGGTGCAGGTAGGCTCATACTTGGCTCTTGCTCTTTCTGAAGCTCTTTCCTTGTCTATTTTTGACCTGCGGTGAAGGACTGGGCTGTGTCAGTCTGCCTTGCATATTTCTAGCTTCATTAAATCCCTGGGTATTGAGTGCTACTGTCTGTTCTCTTCTGCAGTTCATTATCTGTCCTGGTTTCAGCTAGGA